>JBBIGC010041999.1:0-11741 GCA_037576955.1 Lepidarchus adonis
ACACTCCTTCAGCGGATAACACCTCTCACCCCATGCAGGACACTCTGACTGCACTACACACTCCTTCAGCGGATAACCCCTCTCACCCCATGCAGGACACTCTGACTGCACTACACACTCCTTCAGCGGATAACACCTCTCAGCACATGCAGGACACTCTGACTGCACAACACACTCCTTCAGCAGATAACGCCTCTCACCCCATGCAGGACACTCTGACTGCACTGAGCTGCTCCTTCAGCGAGCGGTTGCTGCACCCACGGTGTGGGAAGGAGAGATTCAGGAGATCTTTCCTTCCAGCTGATGTCAGACTGTACAATCATCACCTGCAGCTAACCACACACACACACAATCACAACACACACACTCCCCACAGACTGACAATTGAAACTTCACACGTAGCGTGCAATATTCATATTCTCTTTCTGTGCAATATTCATCTGTGTTAAACATGTTAAAAAAAAAATTGGTGCAATATTTCTTGTCTCCCTACACTGTTTACACTTTAACATTTGCCTTATTTATTTGTGTAGATACTTTTTTTAAATTTTTGTATTATTATTTTATTTTTATTTTATTTTGCCTTTCTTTACCTTACCCGTAACTTTCTTAAAATAACTTCTTACTTATTGTTTTTCTAAGTACTCCGTTTGCTGTTTTTCTGCCGTAACGCTGTGAAATTTCCCAATTGTGGGACAATAAAGGATTATCTTCTTTTAAATCGGGTTCTGCCTTTTGTTGGAGAAATACGGTACTATAGGAGAAGAGACTTGTTCTCCAAGTAGCAATACACTTTGAACAATCCTTACTGATCTCTTGAGTGCTTAAGAAAAGTAGTGTGTATGAATAGTGCTAAATGTATATACTTGTTTGTGGTGCCTGCAGGTGTCTGACTCCGTGAGTGGGCAAACAGTGGTGGACCCTAAGGGCTATCTCACAGACCTCAACTCTATGATCCCTACGCATGGAGGTGATATCAGGTAAGTTCTTTAAATAGCCTTCAAATAGTCATGATACAGCATTTAGAAAAAAAAAACATTCAAAAACATTTTTTCACAATAGACTAAACATTTCATAGTTGACTTTCATAGTAACGTGCGTTTGCTATAGTAGTAATGTGTTACGGACTGTTGGATGTGTTGTTTAAAGTTGGTCATGATGGATTTTAATTCTGATCTGTACTTGTATTATATCTGCTCTTTACTGACCCTGAAAAATGTTCTTGTTTGTGATTGGGTGAAGTGACATTAAAAAAGCTCGTCTGCTTCTGAAGTCCGTACGAGAGACAAACCCTCACCACCCGCCTGCGTGGATAGCTTCCGCACGTCTGGAGGAGGTGACGGGGAAACTGCAGGTGGCTAGAAATCTCATCATGAAAGGCACAGAGATGTGTCCTAAGGTCAGTCAAACTCCTCATATCCAACACACACCTGTATGAACAGTGGAACCTGATTGCTGTCGTAGTTATATCCAGAAAGACAGGTACTGACTCTACGTAACCCATGGAGAATTATACTACATTTATCAGTGAATCATATATTACTTCAAAGCAAACAACCCTGACCTGCTTATACGAATGGAAAGAATAGATGTCTGTCCAGAAGGGGGCAGAGTGAGTTAAAGGACTGAAGAATTTATCAAAACACAACAGTGTTGCTATGTTGACTCGCAGACATAGTAACTTGAAAACCTGCATGTGGCATTTCCTGGGAGACGACCCAGAACACTGCTGTATGTGCCTGCTTCCCAGTTACAGGCTAAATAACAATGTCTGTGACTTTAGAATGTCACATGTCTTCACACGTGTGGAGTTAGCTTTCTGCATCTTACTTCAAACATTCTGAAACTGGGTCTTTCAGTCTTTCTGTTCAGAGGGAATTGACAAATCTAGACTTATTTTGATGCAGAGGAAGTTGAGAACAACTAAGCTGCAAATGAACACATGCAGAAGATTAATGAAGTCTGTGTTCCCACTCTCTGGTGAGGAAGGCCTTTGCCCTAGCTGAGAAGATATCTTCATTAAATCTGTTGAAATCTCAGCAGCTTTATTAATCACAGAGTAAAGCCCAACAGGGCTCCACTGTTCTGGAGAAGTAACTGCACTACTGCTGTAGGAAGGATCGCTGTGTTTCATTTCAACCGATGATGGTATTAACTCTTAGTTAACGCATGGATGCAGCACATATCCTTCTGCCTACATGTTGTTTCATGTTGTCTCTGTTCTGAACCAGGCAGCTTTGACAACACACGGTTTAAGGTGAAAACCTGTCACCTTTTGCTGAAAAATCATAATTTTTTTATTTACCCCTATTTTCAGAATAGGTGTGCAAGAACAATATCCTACAAAATGAAATCCTTGCCTTTTGAGTTCAGTAAAAAATGTTTCTTGCTTTAGCTATTAGTGTCCTTTTTTAATGTACAGCATTTTAGCTAAATCGCCCTGTTTTTAATTAATCTTGTGCTTTAGAACAAATTAACTGGATATTTTGTTTTTCAGTTTTTATTACATCTTTATACTGAACGTTTGTGATGGTAAAGCTGCATGAAAATTTAACAGACTACTATAACTATGTTATGTTAACAATATAGAGAATGATAAAAGTTTAACACGTGCTGCAGTTATTTGTGTGTGTGTGCTCTCCCTGCAGAGTGAGGATGTATGGCTGGAGGCTGCACGGCTGCAGCCCGGTGACACCGCAAAAGCAGTAGTTGCTCAGGCAGTGCGGCATCTTCCCCAATCTGTGCGGATCTACATTCGTGCAGCTGAATTGGAAACTGACATAAGAGCCAAGAAACGAGTCCTGAGGAAAGGTCAGTGACTGAGTGGCTTCCCTAAAATATTGAGTTTTTTGGCCCTATTTCAGTGTTCATTTTTTTTTTTGTTCTATGTTCTCTTGTCTGCTTTTCTTTTTTAGTTTCGTTTTTGTTTCTTTCACTTGCTCCTGTACTCTTCCCCTCAGCATACCTATGTGACAGAGACAAATGGCTTATTTCCTTCTTTTGAACGACTTGCTCAATCTTTGCTTGTTAGAACTCACTGCGGCTCCTCCTTATGAGAGCAAAATCTAAACAGCCCTGCAGTCTTATTTAGAAAACTCGTACTAAAAGTGTACATGCACTCAAACTGAAAAGGACTTGCACAAAGAAAATGTCAAATTTATGAAAACATACGTGCACACCTGCAAGCAATATATGCTTTATAAATCGCACTTTACCTTCAGTTCCGCACAGATTGTGTAGATTAAGTGTGTAGATTAAGTGTGTAGATTAATTGTGTAGATTAAGTTAGCATTTGAGTCTGATTATTTATTTTACTGATATGTTGTTCACTATGTGAGTAAGTGAAATTAAATATACAGGGTGTGACTCACTAGCACAAGGAATTATTATTTATTATTTATGTACTGATCCCGCTCACATTTTTCTCACCGCTGTCGCATTTAAAAAAAAAGTTTGCATGCATGGGTCAGAGGTTGCATACATATGCACACATTCTGCTATCAAGTTTTTTTCTTTAGATCATAACGTTAGCATAAGAAGAGGCATACGCATCTTTTAGGTCCCATTTTGTGCGTATGCAACAGTTATAAATGAGACCCCTGATGTTTTGTTTATATTATTGTATTTCTCTAAAGCTGATGGCTTTGATTTAGATATGAATTAAATGTAGGGTGTATGACTGAATTGATTCAAATTAGCTTCAAATATATAATGCAATACATTTTATTTTAACACTTTATAAGTTTGCTTGCTGTTGAATGTTATTTGAATCAGCAGTTTTATTCTGATTTATTATGATATTGTAAGGATCTAACTAGCTACCCGCCACAGATTCCTTTATTCCATTTCCCTAAAAGCTTCTTTCTAGATCAGGGTGTAATTCTGCTTTTCTCTGGGATTGTTCTCTTCTCCCTTTTTTGATACGTCTCACAGGTACATTTTTAGCTTTCTTTTCTTTTTTATGCCCTGGAGAAAACACAAAATTATGTTTATCATTATTATTATTTTACAAATAAATTCTTCAAACTTATACAATTCTGAGCTGATGGGCGAGTTGAGCAGCAAGCTGTCAGTGATTAAAGTACTCCAGCATCAAATACATGCCATATTCAATTTTAGTTTTAGTTCTATTTTAACCAATTTGTTTCAACTCTTACCTGAAATGGCTGATTTACAGCCATTACTACTGAGCTGAGAATGATCCAGATTATTACAGTGGTAGTCCGGGTCATGAACAGGATAAATAATAACAACAAATGATGCAGAGAAATGGTTTGACTACACACTGTAATTGTTAAATACAAAGGGCTTACTATATGGTAAATGTAGGTGATAAAATGGACAATTAGGTTCTGTAGGTGAAACTAATGATGTGGTTCACCAGTGTTTTTTACTTCATACACAACAAATCAGTTGTGTCCAGATGTGACTGACTTTTTAAATGATCAATTTATTTAATTTACACAAACCACATAAATTTTATGAAGGTAAGAATAAAAATCTTTCAAAGAATAAAAACAGATTTTAAAGTTAATACCCTGGTAAATAAATGCTGCTTAGCTATAATTTTTCCCATGCATTTTATGCTCTGCTAGGTGGGCAGTGGTGGCCTAGTGGTTAGGGCCTTGGGATCTCCAGATTGCAGGTTCAAGTCCCAGTTCCGATTCCAGTAAGGTACCTTGATCAAGGTCCTGCTGTACTGCTTCCTGGGCAATGTTGATAGCTGTGTACTCCTTCATGTGTTCACCTTTTATGGGTTAAATGCTAATGCTATGGGTTAAAAGTCACTTGTGATGCACTTTGTGTGTGATTGAGTGTTTTCAGAGGGTTATTTTGACTTCTACACATGTCTGGATATTTTGTTGGCATACACTGTTCTTTGCTAGATATAATGCTACATTTTCCATACATTTTGTATTGATTTTTCTGTCACTGCAGCTTTAGAGAACGTATCCAAGTCTGTGCGTCTGTGGAAGACTGCTGTGGAACTGGAGGAGCCAGAGGATGCTAGAATCATGCTAAGCCGGGCTGTTGAGTGCTGCCCAACCAGTGTGGAGGTACACACTCATTCCACATAAGTACTGACCTGCATGCAATAAAAACTTAAATACAATGGGGCAAAAAAATATTTGGCAGCCACTTATTCTGCAAGTTGTCCCACTTAAAAAAGATGAGAGTCTGTAATGTTCATCATGGGTACATTTCATCTGTGAGAGACAGAAGGTAAAAAAATCCAGGAAATCCAATTGGTCAATAACTAAAGTTCACCTCAATACTTTGTAATGTAACCTTGGTTGGTCAAACCAGGTTTGCACACACTGTAGCTGCTATTTTGGACCATTGTTCCATTCAGATCTTCGGGGCTGTCGCTGGACACAGATTCTCAATTGGATTGAGGCCCGGACACTTGCTAGGCCACTCCAGAACCAGTGCGTATGGTGTTCTTGGGATGCAACTCGGCATTCTTCCCTCTCCAAACATGACAAGTGGTGTTTATACCAAAGAGTTCATTTTGGTATCAGCTGACCATATGACTCCCAATCCTCCTCTGAATCATCCAGATGGTCTCTGGCAAACTGTAGACGGGTCTGGACACGTGCTGCTTAAGTAGGATTTTAATCCATTACGACGTACAGTAGTGCATTGCTAATACTAACCTTTGTTCCTGTGGTCCCAGCTTCTTCAGGTCATTGACCAGTTCCCTGTGTAGTTCTGGGCTGTTTCCTCACCGTTCTCAAGATCATTTGTACCCTCGAGGTGAGATCTTACATGGAGGTCGAGGGAGATTGTCAGTGATCTTGTTTTTTTTCATTTTTTTAATAATTGCTCCAACAGTTGATCTCACCAAGCTGCTGCCTATTGTAGATCGGATCATCCCAGTATTGTGCTGGTGAACAGTCTTGTCCCTGGTGTCGTTAGACAGCTCTCTGGTCTTGGCCATGGTGTAGGTTGGAGTCTGACTATTTGAAGGTGTGGACAGGTGTATTTTATACAGATAACAAGTTCAAACAAGTGCATTAATACAGGTAACGAGTGGAGGAGAGAAGCAGTAAACAGGTCTGTGAGACCTGAATTCTTGCTTGTTTGTAGGTGCTAAATACTTATTTTCTGCATTTATACAAAACACAATCTTTAAAAATTATACAATTTGATTTCCTGGATTTTTAAAACATTCTGTCTCTCACAGTTGAAGTGAAACTTAAAATGAACATTACAGACACTCTCATCTTTTTAAGTGGGTCAACTTGAAGAACTGGTGGCTGCCATATACCTTTTTGCCTCAGTGTAAGTGTCCTGTATCTGTTACAGCTGTGGCTTGCCCTGGCCCGGTTAGAGACCTATGAGAATGCCAGGCGGGTTCTGAACAAGGCCCGTGAAAACATCCCCACTGATCGACACATTTGGATCACTGCTGCCAAGCTGGAGGAGGCCAATGGCAACACACAGATGGTAGAGAAAATCATTGACAGAGCAATCACTTCACTAAGGGCCAACGGAGTGGAGATCAATCGCGAGCAGTGGATTCAGGTCAGAAATAGTCAAATGTTCATGTCATCTTGAGCTAAGATGCCAAAGAGACAGATTCAAAGACATGTTACAAGTCCTGTACTGGGTTATGAGGTAGAAACAAACGAGGAAAATTGATGGTGCAGGTCTTTTCATAATAGCCTAAAAGAGAACTACATACAACAAAAGTTTATAAGCAAAATTTCTCTGCCAGTACAACATGGCAAGTTTTTTTGCACAGTACAGGAAATGATCATGTGTAACAGAAGTGCAGTATTTCAGAGTGCCCTTTGCTTCTTTAATAATGTTCTTGATTTTCTTATGATGACTGCAGGGCAATAGAAACACTTACGCTCTTTATTCCTCTACAGATAAATCTGTTATTTCTAATCAAGAATGCCACTTGTGTATTTTTCCCTGTGTAATACTTGTCCTGTTCTCTCTCTCTCTCTCTCTCTGTAAGGATGCTGAGGAATGTGATAAAGCAGGCAGTGTGGCTACATGTCAGGCGGTAATCAGAGCTGTGATTGGTATTGGTATTGAGGAGGAGGACTGTAAGCACACATGGATGGAGGATGCAGAGAGTGTAAGAGACTTTCTTGTAGTGTTTGGTGGTGGGTTAAATTAATTTGTCACCTAAAAGTTATTTTGAGATGTTAAATTGGGCTTAATTTGAGATAACTGGTGAAGGTTTGTCAGATTTTTAATTTTTACTTTAAATTATAATAATTAATAAAATGTGTTGTGCTTATTTGTACCCCAGTGTGTGGCCCATGGTGCACTGGAGTGTGCTCGAGCAATCTATGCACACGCCTTGCAGGTCTTCCCTAGCAAAAAGAGTGTGTGGCTGCGAGCAGCCTATTTTGAGAAGAGTCACGGCACACGGTAAGACAGCAGCCCTGTAACACTGTTTCTGATACTGATGTTTATCTTGACTCAATCATTCCCTTCTTCTCTCTTACTCTTCCTCAGTGAGTCTCTAGAGGCTCTTTTACAGAGGGCAGTAGCTCACTGTCCCAAGGCTGAAGTACTGTGGTTAATGGGAGCAAAGTCCAAGTGGTTGGCTGGAGATGTCCCTGCAGCTAGAAGCATTCTAGCACTGGCCTTCCAGGTAAAAACTGCATTCTTTCCGCACTCCGCTCATATAAGAAAGGCCCCATACAAATACATTCAACCAATGTGTTTGTGTGTTTGTGTGTTTGTGTGTTTGTGTGTGTGTGTGTGTATATATATATATAAAAATTAATAAATAAATTGCAGTAACTTTGGCTACTATTTTTTGGTCTCCATGTTGTTCTTCAGTTGTATACAATTGCTACACCGCTTCCTTTTGCCCGAACCTAAAACCCCCTGTCTCTCCTTTTAGGCCAACCCCAACAGTGAGGAGATCTGGCTGGCAGCTGTAAAGCTGGAGTCAGAAAATAATGAATATGAACGAGCCCGCAGACTGCTGGCCAAAGCCCGAAGTAGTGCGCCCACCGCCAGGGTAAGTTAGAGCTTTAATCAGGCCTAAGATTTAAACTTGAATCCAGACTGAGGATTTTGTAATTATAAAATAAGCAATGATGATATTGGAAAAAAGTTTCTTGCCTGTTAACATTTCTTTCCAACTGAGCTTCACCAGATTCACAGTGCATCATATATGAACCACACTGTCCACTTCACTAAGCAGGAGTGAAATCTAAAGCAAATTGTATTGCTTGTTTTACTTGATCAAAAATAATAATCCATTCTGTTTGTGTTCTTCTGTAATACTATTGACTGGTTATAATTAACATTTTGGTTTATTATTATTGTTTATTATACAGTTTTATGCAAAAGTTTGACCACCCATTGAAAAATTGTAATTTTAAAAGATGTGAAAAGATGAGAACGCAGTCTCTCTAGGACATGGAACAACTACACAATATTTTCAGCAAACGTTGATGCATAGTTACGTTTTATAAGAAGAGTAAAAACAAGAGAAATGTGGGGTAAAATCTAATAAGAGTGGGTGGCATATTGAATAGAAATATGAAAGCAAACAAAGCCTGGCACATATGGAAAAGAATGTCTTAATGTCTCCAGACCCCATTTGAGTTCAGACATATATTTCAAGCGCTAATAAAATGGCCTACTAACAACTTGCCAGAAGACATCAGAGTTTACACGTTTTTCCCTCTTTATTTTTGAATTTTAATTCAGAGAGATTAATGATTGTGCTTTTGTGGTGATTGTCTTCCAGTTTGTATAACCCAGAGGGGACAATTTAACAGTGACGCCTCAGGGGAGAGTTCCTCTATTTATTTTTATATTTTTTTAAGGTTATAAAGTTGCACGCTCTTTTAAAAATGATGGTGATAAATTCCAAGCTGAAGTTCACAAACAGCATCTTAACATGTTTCTGGATGTAATGCAGTCCTGAAACTCTGTCTCTGGAAGAGATGGTCCTTTTTCTGTTTGCAAATGTTCAGCAGCATGAGTCTTGCTACTTTAGTTTAGTTGTAGTGGGTGAATGGTATGGATGTGTCCTTTTCAAACTTGCAGTAAATATATATATATATTTCATCAGGTTTTTGTTTGTCTCATCAAAGGGATGAACTTTTGTTATATGTACTGTTTCACAAATAGGACTGCCACAATATCAGGTATTTACTATGTGGTTACAACCCTAACCCTAACCAAAGGAATTTACAAGAACAATATTCAATTTATTACAATATTCAAACCCCATATTCTCAAGCTATTTTTTAGGCATTTTATCTTGCAGTTGGGATCACAGTAGTTAGATCACGCTACCTGTATACCTTGTGACACCCCAGCTCTCAAGTGCTCATCTGATAATTGGTCCTTTAGGCGGTTTAGTTAATTATAGGACTATTTCTTTTATGATCATGTAATTCCTTGACAGTTGTTCTCTGACGCTTTTTGATCCATATTATTATTATTTCACGGAAGGCTGCCTCCTTGGGCTGAGAGGAGAAAAGGGTTAAAAACCTTTCTTCTCGCAGCAGGAAGGACTTTAATTTGCGTGTAGTCTTGACATAACTAATCTCTTGTCTAAATAATGATTTTCCACACAAAGAAGATTCAAGATTCAAGAGGTTTTTATTGTCAATACAGCCGTATACACATTACACAGTGTATTAAAATAGCGTTTCACACAGCCCCCCACCCTGGTGCATTTGTAAAAAGAGAAAATATAAACTATAAAATAAATATTGAGTCAGAAGGGCATTTGATATTAAAAATAGAAGAATCTTTTACTTACAATTTCTCAGAAGTTAGAGAAAATGGTGAAACGGAGTCCTCGTATTCAATCCTGCTGTGTTCAGATAGAAGTCTCATCTAAAAATCCCAGGGGTTGGGTAAGGGCATAACCAAATGTCATTATCAGACCAACTCGCAAAATTCACCCAACTGCTCTGGGCTTTTATGAGAAATCTTTTACATTTTTACAACTTTTGATTAGTGACTGCACGTCACGCTTCTGTGTCTGTGTCAGCCCCTTGTTAGTCAAACTGGTGAAGTCATTTCCCAGAGAACTTTGTCATTGCCATATTTGGGCTGTACATCAGATTACAACAGATGCCAGTCTTGCCTCTGTCCTTGAAATGTCAACAAATAACTGTTTTGGCTAAGTATCCCTTAAGCTGTCCATCTTCAGTCATGCTAAGCTATGCTAATGTCAGTCAAAGCAGCTGTCTTTGCTAACTTAGCTTTAGCTTCTAGCTCATGCTACTGCTTACTGCCAATCAAAAACTGAAGGTCTTTTCAGCTCTCTCCTGTCAGTCGAGTCATATATTTAGTTTTTTAAGCTTTCCTTCAGCTTAGTTTCTGTGTCAGTCAAAATCATGTGCTTTTCTGGAAGGTTATAAATGCTGCTCCTCTCTTCTCTGAGTGTGTTCTCCTCAGTGTGAGTTTGGACAAGTTGCTCTTAACATCTGAAGGGGTGTCTGATGGAGCAAATGATGCATTTTTA
The DNA here is from genome assembly GCA_037576955.1 of Lepidarchus adonis. Lineage (NCBI taxonomy): Eukaryota > Metazoa > Chordata > Actinopteri > Characiformes > Lepidarchidae > Lepidarchus > Lepidarchus adonis. The sequence continues at coordinate 10,469 of JBBIGC010041999.1, forward strand.
CTGGCAAGTTTTTGGGGCGAAAAATAATTGTTTTGTTGAATTTATACTATTTTGAACCCAATTCTGGGGAGCAGAAGAAATTAAGGTATTTTAATTTTTCACTATACAAGCATCAAATTTGTCATCTATGTACAGAATCACTCATGCAGCATAGACCTTTGTGCCTCTATATTATAAAACCCCCATCCTATTGTAATGGCAGGAAAAGTATTGGTGTATGGACTGAAATATTTGCCATCTCTGAAGAGCTTATTATTGCAATTTACTGAAATTTAAATTAAATTCACAATGATCAGAAATCAGGAATCACTAAAAGCTTCCAATTAGTAACAGCAGCTGGTTTTTGGAAGGTGACCTAAGGTTAAGAGCAGAATAGTGTCTTCTCTCTAAACAGAGTTGGGATGTTTGAAAGTTAATTATGCCGATGTTGCCAGAAAGTTGTGTCTGGACTTGTCTCCTATATTTGCTCCAGGAAATGGCTTCAGCAGTTCTCATCCCAACAGGTACTTGGCAAGCTTCAGCAAAAGGGATAATGTTTTCATTAATGCTTTCTTTTTCACATTTATGGGAACTGCATATGATGACAAACACTGTGTGGACACATGCGACAGTGTATTTTCTTTGCTTTTATCCTTCATTAAATGTTAATATTTAGGGACATTTATTAATGTGGGGCAAAAAAAAAAATTTGGCAGCCACTGATTCTGCAAGTTGTCCCACTTAAAAAGATGAGTGGCCTGTAATGTTCATCATAGGTTCATTTCAACTGTGAGAGAGAAGCTTAATTTGATGGTATTTGCAAGTAAACAGTCTAAGAATTTTAGAAGTTTGTTTTTTTATACACAGTGCCCTCTTGTTAGATAATCAAAGATAAACCAGACAATTGGCCACTCAGCTGTTTGACTGTCTTTATTTCACTTGAATGTAACAGAAAAACTGCTTAGAATTTATAGTCCACCCTTTCAAATGTCAGAAAATATCTAAAGCCTTGACATTTATTCAGTTAGATTCAGTAAAGATGTACTGATCCACTTCAGTCACCAGAATTTGCATATCTGCCCAATGCCAATACTACAGCTCTTTTGTTTCTTGAATATTACTATTGTTGTGGTTGGTGGTGGTGAGAGTATTTAAGGTCATAATAAAACACCCAGTTCTTAAAAACTAAAATATTGGTGCAGAAAATAAGTATTTCTTCTACAAACAAGCAAGAATTCTGTCCCTCACAGACCTGTTACTTCTTCTTTAAGAAGCTCTTCTATCCTCCACTCGT
>JBBIGC010042010.1:0-11741 GCA_037576955.1 Lepidarchus adonis
GTCTCCAATGTGTTTACTGCTGTGGTGGATGTTGAAGCATTAAAAAGATCATTTCTATCTGGAGCAACGTTTCCTAAATTGCTTTACTGTAATATGAGACGTTCATGTTGCTGCTGTTAATAAACACAGTACTGTTCAATAAAGCCTCTGCAGCATCATTACATGCACGAGTTTCTACTTACATCAAAATTCGAGTTATGTCACAGTCAGATGAACCGAACCCTGATGTAATTTGAGGAACCCATGTATATGTAAAAGAACAATAATTTTGAGCTTGCTGGCTGCGGTCACTCTACGGCAGGTGAGACTGGGGTAGGGGAGGTTATACATGCGATTACATGGTTTTCCAAAAATTAGAAGACTCTTAGATGTGGATCAAATGGAAAATTAAGGGGAAACAAGGATATTTTTTGGATTGATATGATGATCATGATAAAAAATGACCGGGGACATGACCTGGCAATATTACAAAAGTGCATTTTGATTGTATTTTGACAGATTGTATCTTTTAAAGCCCTTGGGAATCCCTGAGGCTATTGTCAAGGTCTGAGAGTCTGTGTTTCAAGTGATTCTCTTTGCTGACTGTAAGTGAGACCAGTCGTGCCAAAGTGAATGAGGAGGTGGGTTTGTTGACAGACAGGCAGACAGGTGTCCGAAGTGCAGACAGTGGAGAGAAATGGCCTACACCGGGGGAGGATTAGTGGATGAAGAGTGTGCAGATGGGAGCCATTTGCGTCGCCCTTCAGAGCTACAAGAGCGAGTCCAAGTTACTGCGACACACTGAAAGTGCGTGACGGGGGCTGAGGGAGAATGCTAGACAGGTGCAGACGTGTGGTGTGTACTCACAGTGGGGGTATGAAGAATGCTCCCACTATAGGTTCGATGACAGTGCAAGCTTTGACAAGACAATGGCAGAAATGAAGGGGCTCATTGCTGATACAGACCTAATGGTAGCTTTGTTAATGCAAAGGGTATGAAGTAGGTCACACTGAGTCTGAACCAGCAGTTATGTTAGGAGAACTTCTTTACCATGGTGACCTATTTAAAGCCAAACTGCACTTCCATACCTGCAGTTTCTAGAGGACCAATACTAATTTTAAGAGTGTGTAGTAGGGGAGTATCTAACGTTTGGTTATTGTTTAGTCTGACTGCTCCTGTATTTTTATAATTATGTTATTTTAAGTTTTATGGACTGGTTTCATATATAAATAGGTGTTTATCTGAACCACAAGGACCATTTGGGTTTAGTTCTTGGAAAAAAAAAAAAAAACTAATTAAGAAAGTCTACAACAAATCTTTTAAATATTTTTTACGATGACGTTAATGATGGTATAAACTTATATCATGAACGCATTAAAACATTTATTTTAAGCCACATCTCACAAAAGGGGCTGGTCCTATTCATTGAGGGATTATGGGTTCAAACCATGGTGGTACAGCAACCATAACTGGTTTCTCTCTCTCTGCAGAATCCTCTTGCATCTAGTGCTGTGGTGTTAGTGGCAGTTCATCAAGAGCCTTCACTCTTCCAGTGCTGGTGTTATCATGTGATAGGGGGAGTCGTAGATAGTAGGTGGAAGTGGAGAATACTAATATTGGGCCGAGAAATCACAAAACAATGTCCTAAGCATAAGGCAGTATTTTCATAACCTAACTTTACGTGAGGGAGTGTTTAGAGGCATAAAACTCATCAGACCTCATCATTGCTTTGACAACCACAGTAAACAATTCTGATTAGATATAAAACTATGTCAAAATACTTGAAAAATGATACATAACGTCACAATATGTTCTTTTTCTGACTATTAATCATTTCTATAAGCTGCCTTGGTCCGTAGTTAGCTGGGATGAGCTCTGGCTTTCCTAAACCCTAACTGAAGAAACAGTTTGGACAATAAAATGAATGAATACTCACTCTGAACAGATAAAAAAGATCCAGTGGTGCCACATAAAAAGTTTTAAAAATCCCATTTTAAGCTGAAAGAAGAACAAAATGCAAGATAACAGTACAGAGTAAAGAGCCCATTTTAATGTCAGAAACTGTAGCAATTTACTTTGAAAAGGTAATTAGTTACATTACTCATTACCAAGGAAAGCAATGGTGGCAAGGAATCTATCAATCATTGAGTCAATCCCCTGGACGTGGAATTTGCTTCATATTGAACAAAAAATCTTCTGAAAGTTGGTACAATGATTTAGTCCTAGATTGCAAAAGAAAATCTTTAAAATGTTTGAAGATCTCTGTAAGAATTAAAGTCCAGGTTCATTTCTACTATGTACAGTACCAGTGAAACAAAGCAGCGTTCCTCCAAGACTATAGTGCTACATATACAGTAACACAGGTTACATCCTATGATGAATTCAAGAGAGAAGCTGGAGCAGTTGCAGGTAAGGGAGTTTAATGATCGTTTCATAGTCAGACAGTCCAGCAAAAAGACCCAAAAACAAGGGCAAACAGAAATATCCAAGAAACGGCAAAACACAAGGTCCAAGAAATGGGCAAAAGTCATACACAACAGTCATAACAACATGGCCATGTAGCTGCTAATGCTTATGAGCACGATAGACCTGAATAAGCTGGAGTAATTACATTACATTTACATTTACATTTATTCATTCATTTGGCTGACGCTTTGGTCCAAAGAGACTTCCAGGTGCAGGAACAATCAAACATAAATTCAATGTGAGAGTTACAAGGAGTTCGAAACATTCCTCTTAGTCAAAGAAAACAGTGCAGGTGCTACAAGAGTGCAGATGAATAGTGCTACAGCGTCGCTATCTGAAAGAGAAACACATTCTACATTATCATTAGGTGCTTATGAGTAAGTCTGATCAGACGATAAATGCTACAGCATGAACAACAGGGTCTATTAATACATAGTAATGTTAAAAAGAGTCCAAGACATTCTTCTTTGTCATTAAGTGCTTTAAGTGCTTCTTCACCAATGATAAAGCAAAACGCAAGTACCATATTCGACACCTGGGGAGGGGGTGTGGCTCTAGTGAGACAAATGCTCAGGTGACGTCGACCGGCCTGGCCTAGTAGGGGCCATGGTACCCCTGACACCCTGGACGGGAGGCCAACCCATCCAAGGGCAACAAAGAGACCGGCAACCATTCACAAACACCTACAGGCAATTTAGCCAGTCAACCTAAATCACAAGCCTTTACACAGTTGGAGGAAACCCAGTCAAACATGGACGGAGCTTGTACACTCCACTTGCTGCGAGGCAACAGCCACAACCACTAGACCACCCGCAAAGACAGGCAAAATGAAGACCAGTACACAGTAAATGAGAAATGGAGGTTACGGACACCGTTTGATCAGACATCAGACACAAGCAGTGATTTTGTAGCTGTGCCATTACACAACATCCTGAAGGTGGGGTGTCTCCAACAACACTCTAAACCATACAGCTCACATCAGTGGAGGTCAGACTGCAAATTACCCCCCCCCCCCCAGTCGCCCAGTTGTTCTTAGCACTCATTACACAACGGTTCATATGCCCATTTCCCATCCAAAAGCAGCTTAATTACCTTGCTAGTAGGTGTTGATTAGCCTCTACAGAACAAGCCTAAACAGCGTGCCTCACGAAGAGGCATCTGCTAAGCTAGCAATGCGACATTGCAGTGGGGCATGGTGCAAGCATGCACTCATCATCACTCATGCGCTTATTAACCTTTGGCTAAGTAAACAGGCAGGCTAGAGTGGGCATAATGGGTAGCCTGCTGCGACCATTTTCAAGCAATCTCTACATAGTTTGCAGTGGCTCAATGTGATAAGATGATAAGCGAGAGTATGAACTCTGATCTGTAGCCACTTCTATTGTAGTCCTCCAGTGATAAATGGACAGGCCAGGAAAAGAGGCCTTCACATGATAAAGTAGCTAGTGCTGTTCAGACTCTTGTCCTCATGCTAACCACTTTATCACATGACAAGCTCTGGCCAATAACAACTCAAAGTCTAAGCACTCAGTATCACTAAATGTATGCTTTTGTTGTTGCATTTTACATATGATTTACATATAATTAGCATAGGTAATCCACTGAGCAGGGGCTAATAAGACATGTCCAGTGTTTCCCCAACCCCGGTCCTGGAGGATTCCTGCACTGTAGCACCTTCCCTGCTTCAAACATCCCCATCAAATGAGTACAGATTTGTTAATTAGCTAAATACCTGTGATCAAGAGCAAAGATACCAATATATACAGAGGGCCCTCTAGGAGTTCTAGGCTAATCCGTGCTGTGTGCTGAAGGTTCGACATAATCAGGGCCTGAAATACAGCAGCAGGAAAAAACAGCAGTGTGTACCCAGGAGGAAAGTTCGGAAAACACAAAACGAAGTACCTTACTAGTGTAAGACGATTACATGAAATGAAACCAATTTTACTGCAATCACATTAAAATGGAGTTACCAGACACTCTATTTGACTGACCAAACTGACCAAAACAAACTGATGCACCTGTCAGCAAAAATGCATGCATTGTTATTACTAAAGTGTCATTTAATTTAGAACGGGATAGCAGGAGCTCTTTCAGTTCAGAACGTTTTTTCTCTCTCTGAAAGTGTTCATTACTGTTATTCAGACTGATTTGTGTTTGCTTTTATCCAGACTTTGTTTGGCTCTGAAATGTGTGGTGATTTTAGCATACAGTTTACATCAGGCAGTGTCTAAACCTACGACCAACCGCTATAGAACAATACATCTCGTTTTATGCACATTATGCACACCTGAAAATGTATCATCCAGGGCCATGCATGGGATATACATGAACTTAAAAACTTACATGGAGTTAATGTTCAAATTTTAAATATTGTATTAACAACTATCTGAAAACTGCAGGACAGATTTCCTTCCATATCATTATTATTTACCCCATTCTGATATCTCACCAACCCCGACTCTTGCCAAATTTAGGGCCCGGACCAATAGGAGCAATCTAACTAGATTTGACTGTTATAATTTTTCTTATGTAAGAACATTATCAATCTTTGATAAATACCCGTGTGCTTTACAGTGAAAGAAAGACCTGGTTATGCAGAGATGCCCACTCCCAGGCACAGTTTGCAATTTTATGTTAATTCTGAGGGTTAAATTTAGTGACTCTTGTGGTTGTGGCAGTTGTCTTTGGATGTTTCTTTGCCCAAACCTCCTCCAGCTAACACTTAGCAATATCTATGAAATACACATTGCATATGCACATGAATATGCAATTTCACAGTTTAATGTGACATATGGTTTGTGGGCCTACATGAAAAACATGTCAGCACTACCCATGCTTCCTCCTAGAGCGCAGGATTGCACACTCCAGCACGCCGTCGCTTCTGCAACATCTTTCCACCCACAGCTTCACAGCACCATAAAGGCTAAATTGATGGACTGAAAATATGTGCGTTCAGCATTCTGGATGAAAGCAGTCCCCAGCTAAATATGACCTGATGAGGCAAGCAGCCCACCACTGGCACAGATCACAGGAGAATGAAACACTGCAGGTGTAGCATGGATGTAGTCTTGGAAGCCATATCCTGCTCTTCTGAGATTTTTACAGTTTTAAGAATAATAGTTTATTATGTGTATGAATTAAAACACGTATATAAAAAAAGACACCCATTACTTAGTTTTATTTGATCTTTTTTTTACATTTTTCATATTTCCTTAACGATAGGTTGCAGCTTATATATAAATTTTACTAACCTGGTGTTGGGTGCAGCTTGTTTAAATGGGACGGATTATCTAAAAACATGAAAACACATTCACTAACAGTATAATTCAGTGACAAAAAGACGACATCCCCAAATGATTATCTGAATTTAAATGTACTGTTTACTGCAGCAATGAGCATTGCTCTCAGATATTGCAGATATTAATTTGCTAAAGCAACAACCTGGAGCCTAAAGTTTGCAGCATAGTTCTTGCATTGTGGCAGGATATTGGTTAATTTGATCAATTTAATTGTTTATGCTAAACTACAGTAATATGCCACTACCAGTATAGAGCTACAAAGGCTCCAGGAGCCAAATTAGATGCTTTTACTTTAGATCTGTAAAATAATTAATGCAGCGATTAATAACATGGGGCGGCTTATCATAGAGTTTTAAACATAACTTAAATTAGATTTTCTGCAGCTTATAGAATGGGGCCTATAATGTGGGGCGGCCTTTTGTTGAAGAAATACAGTATATTTATTACGTCCATCAAATGACAAAATAATCAATCTTATTGCTTTTATTAGTTTGCTCCTTGATGATTTATTGACAGGCCACTGTCCAATACTATCTGCTGAGAATATTCTTCTAATTGGCATTTTAAGGGCTACAAGTGAGGATTCTATCAGACTAACAAACAGTAAAACTGGCCTTTATGCTGCTTTCAATAGCAACGGGGAACTCTGATTTCCCAATCTCCAACTAGGAAATGGCCCCAAAGTCTCCATTTTCTCAACCGTTAATTATGCTTTTAATGAGTTCATCTGTTTGCTTAACTGCTGTTCTAGAAATATATGCAGACAAGAAGATTCTGGATTCAGAGATGAACTGACCGGTTCCTCTGTATCATTGACCCCACAGCAGCTAATGGACATCAGAGTTACTGTGTGCACTGCTGAGTTAGAGCTTAAAACTGATTTATTGTTATGAAAGAATTGTATACAACTCGGGTTTGAAAAACATTGACGCACTGACACTTTTAACTTTTGCTTTATGTTATATATTCTCCATGAGAAGCCCAGCAGAAAAACAATAGACAGCCATGCTTTTCCTCCCACTTTGTACATTAAATGTGCTCAGGTCATAAACGAGATCATTTTGAGTTGAATTCCCAGGTCCAGCATTAGTCTGCACACAAGGCCAAATTCTGAAAATGTGTTAACGTTTTCCCAGTTTTCTTAACCTTCATTCTTATATACACTTTCACAAAATCTGATCAACAAAAACTGCCAAACATTGGTGTGGGGATGGGTCCCTCTGTCTACACTGGAAAACTCTTCACCCAAGTTGCTGGCTCCTCCCCCAGGACCTTCCAGATGAACCTGGTTAGGGGAGCTTAGATTAGGGGGCTCGGCATGAAGTTTTTAGGCCATTACAGTGATACAACAAAGGCATTGGCAACAGTGTCATGGGCACCCAAGGCTCTTCGATGCTTTGAGTGCAGGCTAGACCCCCTGGTCCGATCCCACAGAAGTTACTGTGGTTTAAAATGTCAATGTTGCTTTGATAGAAAGAGGTCAAAACCCACAGTGCAACACAGTCAGAGCTGTTCCAGCAGAATGAGGGGAACCTGCACAACAATGGTGACTGCGCTAAGATACAGGGGAAGCTCCGCTTCCTCTAACATGTCAGAAAATAAATGCTCAAATATGCACTGTCATATTTATATTACTTTTAGAAACATCATGATGCACTTGTTCATATTCATCTATTTATCATAGTCTGTCTGACGCAATTTTCTTCCCGTACGTTTCCGTGGCAGAAAAGTGCATTAGCTTCACTGGATTTTATGAAGCGATTTTTTAACTCCAGAGAAGCTGATCAGTCACTTCCAGGAAAACTGAGTGTCTCTGGGAGTCAACGGAGCAGTGGGCGGAGCAGGACGGTGGGGTGATGAATGCTGATTGGACAAATGGTCTAAAGGGCGGAACCACCTTTTGATAGACACATTTTTATGTAAACTGGAGTTGCATCAATTTAGAGCTCAGTTCCATGCGGATTGGCAAGTGAAGTTGTGAGCATGTGTGTTATTGGCTGGTAATATAAACCATTTTCGTTTGTATAAATCATACTTTAAATTCAAAATCGTTCTTGAATTTGCTTGTTTCAGCTTTGTAAAGTTTGTTTTTTCATCTAAATCTTTATTGTAGCTCATGGAAGGAGACTAGCAGCTAGCAAGCTGTACATAACGGCACACGGTGCAAATACTGTTCACTTTGAATAATCTTATGAGGAGAGAATCAGAATTAAACAGCAGGTCTTTTCAGCTCTGCTGGTAAAGGTGAACTGCTTGACAGGAAGTTCTGTGGCAAAAAATATATACAGTATATAGCTACTGTTGGCATCTTGATGAAATTTCAGAATTCATATACAAATAACTTCATGATGCAGACCTATAATGAGCTTCCCCTGTTTGAAGGACTAGCAGCCGCCACTGCTACACAATACTAGGCAGGTGGTCTTAATGTTGTGGGTGATCAGGCAGCATCTGAGTTCAAAAAAAGCTTCTCATACAAAAGATAAACCAAAAATCCTAGTCAATTGGTAACACGCTCACATTGGCATTTGCTCACAGATACGTTGCGCTTTAATCTAAACTCGTTTGAACATCTCGAGTCTCGAAACGCAACTCTTTTCCTCTAGTGTGCTGCCGTGTGAGTCGGCTATCTTGGCAACATTTTAATTAGCTGGTGATTAAACGAAGAGAATAAAGCCTGGACCATTTCGCAAGCTGGCTAATTACTTTTATCAGTCAACGAAGAGTTGAGGTGCAGCCGATACTACCTCGCTCGCTCGCCCCGAGGCAAATGGAGCTGTGCTCTCTGTAGCACAGGGGGATCTATGCAGAGAGTGAGCCGTGGCGGAGGAGATGTCTGGCTTTAGATACAGAGTGACAGCAACCCTGACAAGTAGGTTGAACAGAAAGAGCGGGTCAGGGCTCCACAGCCCAAATTTCCCCCTGGCAGGGTGTCGGAGCGTGTCAGCCCTTTCTAAAGGAAAGTGAGATAAAGCATTATGCTGCAGTAAAGAAATAACAACCAAAAAACAGAAAAAGAGACTATACTGACAATGAAGGTGTTTTATTTAGGGAACAGAAGCACCAAGCCAGAACTGAAGGTGATATCTTCTGTAAAAAGGACCTCAGGGTTTTTCGTCCCTCCCTAGTCCAAAAGCAACAATTCATGCGCTACATGGAGAAAGCATCTGACGTGAAATCAATACTCCATTGTTCAAAATATCACTGTTATTACAAATGCACACGACAGCTTAATGCTAAAACCCACATCGATACCAGATGATCGCCTCTGTATCTTCTCAGATGGACCAATTGCTGTTCATTTAGCTCCACACTTCATTTTGCAGTGGCCTGGGTTAGTATTTCAGCACTTGGGGTAAGAACGCTTCCCTCATTAAGGCCCATTCACATGCAGTAGACATAAACTGATCTCAGATTAGCCTTTTTAAACTTATGAAGCATGTATGTCTAGATATCCAGGCCTTGTCTAGGGTTTCTCTACAAACTGGACCAAGGAATACCTCTGAATTTGACCAGAAAACTGAAAAACATTAAAAAGAAAGATAAAAACCCCAAAACTTGAGAATAAACCCTGCAAAAAACGTAATAAATAAACATACCTAATCAAAAGCTGAAAAATTCCCTGCGAACTTAGGAACTTCCATGGTTTCCATGGCTCCTTCTCACAAAGAACTACTTCAATGACATTTCCAGACCATTTTGCAGTCCATCTTCATCTCAGAAGGCTGTATCTTCTTGCATACCTGACTTAGCCCCTGAAGAACTCCATTTTCATCCGACCTAGATTCAGGATGACAGCTACATTCACATATCATTTTTAGAAGGAATTATTTTTCTTACATACAATAACCAGTTGGAGATATTCATACAATCTCCTTCATGGAACACAAAAATGCATAAAATATTAAAATAATCTCCAGGGTGCATGGATTCCCTGGAAAGGAACTGAAAAAGAAAGGAAGTTGTACCTGTAAGTGTGAACAACAGAGGGCACCCTTAGCCTAAGCATAACAGCCTTAGGAAAGCAGGTCTAGGCTTGCTCCTCCTGCAGTCCGATTTGAGGCTATTTTCTTCCATTATGGCGGATTAGAGGCGCTGAAGCTGTAATCAGATAACCAACCAAGGCCAAACTTACTCTGAATTTACACTGTAGGCAGAAGCCGAGAAGGTGCATAGTAGCTTACCCCACTTTCTTCTGGCTTTTTACACCAAGCATTTTACTAAACGTGCTTTACTGGAAATTTAGAGCTAATTTCGTGTTTGTTCTAAATATGTTTTGAGGACAGAGGAAAATGAACCTGGACCAGTACATTAGAGGTGGAGTATTATCTAAAAGATCTTAATACATTAATATTACGCACAGATGTAAATATGTGTAAAACTATTAAAATCGAACACACTACAGTAGTGTTTCTATGACACATGCCCATTGTCTTTGCTCGATACGTGTGTAGACCTAGTGGTTGAGGCCTTGGCTTTAGTATTGGAAGGTTGCAGGTTCAAGTCCCAGCCCATGCACCACTTGAAGTTGCCCTGGACGGTGTGTATTCATATCTATATGTGTCCAGGGGCTGCAAGTGCCTTACCCAGATATCTAGCACATGTAAAGCACATTTGGGTGGATTCTGGCTGAGCTTTGGCACATTTAAAGTAGCTACAGCAAAAGAAATCAGGAACTGTACCCATTATGGGCAAACTGGGAAAAACATGTACTGGGCCGACACTGGGCCGTCATTTTTTGTGGTATCCGGGCCTGAGGAAATTGTGCTATATGGGATAATGTTTTCTCCTTCTACCACTGAAAAAAATAAAAAATACATAAACAAATGATTACACTTGACAAATAAATAAATAAGAGCGAAATGACTACCATCCCTTTGAAGTTAGCTAAGGTTTCCATGGTTCTACTGTACAAGGTGCACTTTGATGTGAATATGTGTTCCAGAGCTGGATTAAATTAGAGACCAAGAGCTTTTTTTTATGAAGGAAAGGCCATACACGCCTTTCATGATCAACCTTTGCGCTGCATAATCATCATCTCCTTCTTGTAATCATGTGTACAGACACACTTTAAAATAGAGCAACTCCACAAAGCAAACACAAACAGCAAACCGGGTTCATCTCTGGGTTACTTTGCCATAGGCTTAACCGGAATGACATGACTACAATACAAAACATCCTTCCTCTCCGAGGCCTGAAGCGGCCGCTGTCCTTTTCCACTTTGCTGTATGACTAGAGGTCTGTATTGTTACCTCCATGATGGGTACGAGAAGCTGGACTTCAACATTTGTTTTCTGTGTAAAGCAGTGATGTCTAGTTCCAGTCAGTGTAGAAGTCCCTCCCTGGAGCAGCCATGATTCAGCTAATGAAGGAGACTATACAACTGCATTGGAGAAACCAGGGTGAGCAGTTCAGGGTTAGGCCCTTGCTCAAGGGCACTTCAGCCTGCTGGCGGGTTCAGGGAATTGACCCACTCCTGTAACCATTGGGCCATGGCTGCCCTACAGGCAACTATCGTCACATTTACATTAATGCATTTTGTAGACGCTTGGGTCCAGAGTGAAATAACCATGCTACAGAGGTCAATGTAGCTTTAGGAGTCTTGACCAAGGACTCTTATTGGTGTTGTTTAGTGTCCTTGGCCAGGGAAGAATAGGCCCCCAGTTTGTTACAGAGGACATTTACATTCACATTTATTCATTGGCTGATGCTTTTTTCCAAAGCGACTTCCAGGTACAGGAACAATCAAACATACATTTAGACATGACAACATTGAGTTACAAGGAGTTCTTTCTTCTGGGCCATAGAACACAGTGCAGGTGCTACAACAGTGCAGATAATAAGTGCTACAACATTGCTATCTGAAAGAGAAACACATTCTACGTTATCATTAAGTGATTATGAGTAAGTCTAAACAGATGGTAAGTGCTACAGCATAAACAACATGGTCTATTCATATATACGAGTGCTAAAAGAGTCCAGGACATTCTTCTTTGT
>JBBIGC010042040.1:0-11740 GCA_037576955.1 Lepidarchus adonis
TTTTCTGAAATTTGTATCTGTAGCATCTAAGCGTCTTATACAATAACAATCACCTGTTCTACTTATTTCCTAATTTCTACTATAAAATGCAATATACATTCAAATTACTGACACATTTAGGTTCTGTGGAACCTATAATTAAAAGATTTTATAGCATCTTGCTGTACTGTTCAGAAGGTTAAAAACACTACAAGTGAGACACTAATGATTATAAATTCTGTGTTTTTGCCGAATAAATAGACTTCTTAAAAAAATGTTCTGATGATGTAAGTTTTGAAATATGACCATCCTGACCAAGATCTCAACACTGGAGAACGTGAACATGTCCATGATGTTTATGACACTGAACAAACGTCCAGGCTGATTGCTGTTACCATAGCGACAGAAATAGCCGCAATACAGTGTCCATGATAATGATCATGAGCAGCAGTAACATGGAGACGCTCCTGAAGCTCTTCACAAGATGAGTCAGAGCTCTAAAACACACAGCACACAGATGTGGAGAACAAGGAGGAAGGATGGGTGGGTGTGTGGTGAAGGAATGAAGCTGTTGGGCTCTTGGCCCCACAACCAGGGGAACTGGGGAGCAGCACCATGGCAACAAGGCTCTTAGGATGCGAGAAAGTGAGCAGCATCCCAAAATAGGTCTTCACCATCTCCAGCGCCTGCAGACTGAACTTCACTGCCATGCAGTAGCGGCAGGTAGACGGGGAACACGAAGAGCTACCCCGTTACAACGTCATATCCGGTTGGGGTGAGTGGGCGTGTTTCTTATAAGCACATCGATCAAATCAGATTTTTAAGCAAATAATCGCGCATGCGCACTCTCCACCACCATGAACAGTTTCTATGCTTCATGTGAGGAATTTTAAAGCAAATATCCATTGAATGTCCGCTACTCATCATGTGGTTCTCTCCACACGCGCTTCACGCACCTGTATGTTGTCGCGTTGTTCCTCATCGTCAACCCGGGAGATTAGACCGAGATCGGAATCGGTGCAGATCAAACTGCGATTTCAAAACAAAACGCGGAGGCTTCATCCGCCCTGGCGCCGCAGCTGCACCGACCGCTCGCGCTTTGCCCTCAGCGTGGGATGAGCGCGCGCACGCGCGCCCCCGCTGCTCAGGCTCGCTCCCGTTTGTTCGCACCGCGTGTTATGACGTTGGTGACGCTCAGAAGCTCGAGCGCCTCTTCACCGTGTGTTCAGTTCTAATCAACCGGGAAATGATGAAGATGAAAAATGTGTGTGTGGTCACTGCGCAGTGAACATTTGGGCCAATCAGCTTCTTCTTTCAACAGGAACCAAACTTGTAATTTTAACTATTTATTGTAACGTTATTATGGTTTTACTGATTAAATAATAATTGCTGCCAAGATTAGTCACTTAAACTAAAGATATTACTGCATCATAAATACTGTACTTTTGAAAATGGACAAAAAAACTGAAGGATTTGTAACCAGGGGGAAAATAAATAAATAAACTATATATATATATATTTTTTTTATTTTAATTTTTTTTTTTGGGGGGGGGGGGGGGTATTTTTTCTTTTTTTAACAAAGGTCAATATAAAATGATTGAAAATACTGCTAAGTTAGACGTTTTCACAGATATCCATGTTGGAATATAATATAAATTATATTTGTCTAATTATTAATATTTTGTGTAATTTAAATAAACCAATACACGCATTGAGACTTTTTCTGAAATTTGTATCTGTAGCATCTTATACAAGCGTCTTATACAATAACAATCACCTGTTCTACTTATTTCTGCTTTTGAAAATGGACAAATAACTGAAGGATTAGTAACCAGAAATATATGTTTTTCTTTCTTTTTCTTTTTTTTAAAACCAAAGGTCAATATAAAATGATTGAAAATACTGCTAAGTTAGTTTTACATTTTCACAGATATCCATGTTGGAAAACTCAGAATTAGTCTAATTGCAATAAAACAATAAAAATCCAATTGATGTTTGTGATAATAGATGTGATTATTTGTCATTGTGAACACACCATCACAATGACATTTAATTTCTACATGTAACCCGTCCACATGGGCACCTAAAGCAGTGGGCAGTAGTGCCCAGTAGTGGAGCGGGTGGTACCGTACTCCCTGGGACTTTCACCAGGTTTCACAGAAAACTGACTGAGAACAGAAAACCATTCGGTTCTGCTCCAAACAGACTCAGAAAATCAGAAAAACCCGGTTTATGAAAAGAGGTTTATTGGGATAGACAGCAGTACTGCACACGCGTGTAGACAAATATGTTGTGACGCAGTGAATGGGTTTGGTCACAATCAGATGAGCAGAACAGTTTTAACTCCACAATGGTATAAATACAGTGGATCTATATAAATCTATACATAAACAGATGTGTGTGTGTGTGTGTGTGTGTCTTCTCCATTCCTGTATCACAGCGCCCCCTGCTGCTCATCGCTTTTTCCAGGTGAACTTCTTGCGAGCACCAGCCTGACCAGGCTTCTTCCTCTCTCTAACTCTGGGGTCTGGCGTCAGCAAGCCAGCTGAAAAAGACCTCACACTAGGATTTACACTTTCAATACAGCAGTAACACAGTACACAGTGTATTAAAATCACACAGCCCCCCACATAAACAAAATACTCAAAAACAAATACATATATTTAAAAAAACAACAAAAACAAATTATATATACATACACACACACACACATACATAATACATTATATATGTATGTATGTATGTATGTATGTGTATGTGTGTGTATATATATATATTTATATATATATGCGTGTGTGTGTGTGTGTGTATATATATATTGTGTGAGTAGGAACAAGTTTACAATTCTGAACTGAAGCCCCGTCCCAAATGAGAAAGTTATTAATTGAGATCGATCTGGAAAAGGTTATAAAGGCATTTCTGAAGCTTTGGGATCCAGAGAACCACAGTGAGAGTCATTATCTATAAATGGTGAAAACATGGAACATTGGTGAACCTTCCCAGGACCAAAATTACCCCAAGAGAACAGCAACGACTAATCCAAGAGTCCAATAATGACCCCACAACAACATCCAAAGAACTTCAGGCCTCACTTGCCTCAGTGAAGGTCAGTGTTCATGACTCCACCATAAGAAAGACACTGGTCAACAATGGCAGAGTGCAAAAAGACAAAAAACACTGCTGAGCAAAAAGAATGTGAAGGCGCTTCTCTATTTTGCCAGAAAACATCTTGATGATCCCCAAGACTTTTGGCAAAATGGTTGAACTTTTTGGAAGGTGTGTGTCCCATTACATCTAAAGTAGAAGTAACATCGCATTTCAGAAAAAACATCATACCAACAGTAAAACCTGGTGGCGGTAGTGTGATGGTCTGGTTTTGCTAGTCACCTGTATAAAAGGCACCGGTCTCACAGATTCAATCAGACTCCAGCGTCTCCACCATGGGGAAGACCAAAGAGCTGTCTAAAGAGGTCAGGGACAAGATTGTAGCCCTGCACAAGGCTGGAATGGGCTACAAACCTATAAGCAAGGAGCTGGGTGAGTGCAATTGTTTGAAAATGGAAGAAAGCCAAAATGACCGTTAATCAACCTTGGTCTGAGGCTCCACCTCATGGGGTGAGGATGATCATGAGAAAGTTGAGAGATTAGCCTAGAACTACACTGGAGGAGCTTCTCAAGGCAGCTGGTACCACAGACACCAAGAAGATCATTAGTAACACAGTACGGGATTTTTCTGAAATGCTGTACCAGGGGTCCTTGAGTTATAATGCACTCGACAAACTGGGATTTGTGGTTATGTCACTGCCCTCCCCCCTTTTTTACAGCGACATAAAAACAAAAGTTTGTGGGGGAACTAGTTGGCAAGCGAAGTGCAGCATCACATGGCCACTCGTTTCCCCTCTCCTCATCACAAATGTTTACTTCCTGGTTCTACCCCGACTCTCTTTTCCGATCTGCCCTCTGTCTTGCCTCTCAACCTGGATTGCATTTTCTGTTTGGTTTTACCTGTTCTCTTCAAGTCTCCCTTCAGATCGGATGCTATTTGTCTCTTCTCCACATAACTCCATTACGCTTCAGTTACCTACGGATTTCCCATCAGGCAACGCTAGTCTCGCTAGACTCTGTCCAAATAACATTATTCCATAAAACTCAGTCTGGCTTGTTGCTCTCAGACAGCAAACATTTCCTCCTTGCACACATCCCATGCAAGTTACAGCACCTTCACATCAACAGTAGCAAGAGCCTGCTGTAGGTCCTGTGATGACATTTTAGGGTTTTTGGAAGACTTCTTTTAGGAACTTCTTTTAGGTCCGCTCTTGGAGTGAACTGCATGTTGGCAGTTGGTAGTTCTACACTTGTAGACCATTTTCAGGACAGTGAAATGGCTGATTGCAAATTCTTTTGAGAGCTTTTAAATATCTTACCAGACTTCTAAGCTATATGCTATAAGCTATTCTAACCATATGCACCCGATGTGCTACACCTCTGTGTTATTTGAACCTTTTAAAACTGGGAATAATGGTAGGGCTGTCCTAATTTATTCCTCAGCAGAAATTGCATTTACGGAAGATTTTGAAAAGTCTCTTTCAAAAAAGGCTTTCACAGGGCGTCCTAGTTTTTCACATGTCCCTTCTGTTCCTCCCAACATTTCTTCCTACTTTTTAGGGAGTTTTTCCTTGCTTCTTAAGCCTATGCTCATTAGGGGCTTGGACCCGGAAACTGTAAACTCTGTAAAAGTTGCTTTGTGACAACGCCTGTTGTAACAAGTGCTACATAAATAAAATTTACTTGACTCAACATCACAGAGCTGGTGGATATCAGTTTGAGGATCCCCCACAGATTTTTAATAGGGTTTGCCTTACCCTCAGTCTCTTTAGCAAGGCTGTGGTCATCTTGGAGGTGTGTTTGCAGGTGTCATCATGTTGGAATACTGACCTGTTGATCATCAGGCTGAGCGAGTGTGTTTGAGGAGGGAAACTACCTAGGCCATCTTTATGTAAAGCTACAATTATTTTTTTCAGCTCCTCAGAGAGTTCTTTGACATGAAGTGCCATATGGAACTTCCAGTGACCAGTATGAGAGAGTGTGAGAGCGATAACACCAAATTTAACACACCTGCTCCTCATTCACACCTGAGATCTTGAAACATAAACGAGTCACATGACACCCGTGGAGGGAAAATGGTTAATTGGGCACAATTTGGACATTTTCATTTGTGCGTGTACTTACTTTTGTTGTAAGTTTAGACATGGATGTGTGTTGAGTTATTTTGAATGGACAGCAAATTTAGTTATACAAGCTGTACAGCAACTTATTTACATTGTATAAAAGTGTCATATCTTCAGTGTTGTCCCATGAAAATATTATAAAATATTTCCAAAAATGTGAGTTGTCCCTTTTGTGAGATACTGTATTTGATCACTCAAACTGGGCTTTTTAGTTTTTTTCAGCATCACAGTGGTATTTCCACAATGGCAACCCACACCTGAAGCAACACTGCTTGTTGCAAGAAGAATATTTTACACTTGCACATTGGACAATACATGCGGTTTGCACTTTAAATACAATACACTTTATGTAAATAATCAAATTCACTCTTATTATTCAGTACATATATAGGGTGTAAAGGTGTGTATGAAAATGTGTACAAATGTATATATAGACAAAATTTTCTTTTAGAATTTACTTAATTTCTATTTCTATTCTGTATAGTCCATATCAGGTTACATTTCACTGCTGGTCAGACTTGTATAACTTGGTATGTGACGAATAAAGCATCTTGAATTTTATATACATGCATAGTTTTCTGTCCAGTCATCACAGACAACCAAATTTGTGTCAAGGTTTCCAGTTGTTGATAATATAATGGTCACAGCTGCCTATGTGCCTTGGTTTGCTTGCATTTCTACTTAAAGTCAAGTGAAGTCAAGTCGATTTTATTTATACAGTGTTTTTATAACTGACATCGTCACAAAGCAGCTTTACAGAGTTTATAGAATCCGGGTCCGAGCCCCAATGAGCCAAAGGCGACAGTGGCAAGAAAAACTCCCTAATTATAGGAAGAAACCTTGAGAGGAACCAAGACTCAGAAGGGGAACCCATCCTCCTCTGGTCGCCACCGGAGAGCGATAAAAAGAGAAGAAAATTATAGTATATAGTTTAGTATAATTTGACATAAGTGAGCGCTTGGGTGATGTACGGAAAAAGACTGGAACTTATGACTGGAGTTCCACCTCACATTTGTTGAAAATAGAATTTAATGGGGGATGAAATCTAGCATTTAAAATTGGTTAAGATTTTTCCAAAGTTAATAAATTGAGTATCAAACATTTTCTAAAACGTTACACTTCTCCCATCTACTATTCATACCTTTCCATTACTAGTGGTAATATAGTAGGAGTGTCTGTGAGTGTGTATACACCTCACTCACCTTGCCTGATGGGCTCCATCTCTCCATCAGACACGAAGCTGAGCAGGGCGCGTGAGATGGCCAACCTGAGAGCGCCGGCTTGAGCAGAACGACCACCACCTTGCACACTAGCGTCCACATCAAACCTCCCCAGCATGCCCACGAAGTGCAGGGGGAACATTAGCTGCTCCCTGAGAAAGAAAAGACAAAGCACACAAGTAAAAAAGTGAGAGATTGATTTTCATGACCTGTTCTCTAGCATTCAATATGATCATGTGCATTAAACTTGCACAAATCCCCCTTTTGAGACTCGCAGTTATACTGAAACATGATAATCCAGCCTCTACAGAAGTGCCACTGAGACGATGCAGGAAGACTGCAAGTGTGTATACACACACACACAAGTCTGCGTTTATGCATGGACGTATGTGCCTGGTTTGGAGACGCTGAAGCAGATCTTTGCTGACACTGAGGAACGCTGCTCGTGCTCTTCGTTAGGCCTGTGTGAGGCAGTGAGGGTGATAAGAGCGGGACATGCCGACAGAGCCAGTCCTACTACTCACTCAGCTGTGTAATTAACTTCCCTCTCAGATTAAACACAGGTGGGAAGTGCAGCAGCGCAGAGAGGGAAAACTGCTGCATTCTGACATTTTCTGTTTGCCGGGCGAGAGCTTTGCCATTGGTGAAGGCGACTACTGACACAGCACAACCAGAACTGTCCACCAGAGGTCCGTCTCATTTTTCCAAGTGACAATATCTTATATTTTTTAAACTCTACAGAATAACAGTGTCTAACAATACACACCTGTCCTGCAGAACGGGGAAATACATCAGATAGCTCTTGCCATTGATAGTGATGTGTCCAGAGCCACAGTCTTTGAGTGTGATGCTGGCTTTGGCAGTTTTCCTCCTTCCTGTGGTGAAGAGTGTGACGATTTAATGATGGTTGACAATGAACTGATTTATTTTTACATTCATTATTATTAGAATAGAATAGAATAGAATAGAATAGAATAGAATAGAACAGGCTTTTTTGAATGAAATTGTGATCCACCCAAGCAGCGGTGCATCAAGAAAAACAATAAAATATAATTTAAGAATTTTTTAAAATATGTAAAAAAAAACATGAAGATAAACATGAAGAAATAAAATAGAATGTATGGAGTGATATATACAATAGAATATAGTGGTGATAAATACATGTTTTTTGCTTGATTCAGTCCTTAGTTTATTAATTGTGTGTTATGTTATGGGTTATTTGAAGTCCTGATAGCCCAGGGGATTATTATTTATTCTTATTACAATTCAGTTTGGGGTCATAGTTAGTTTTGATTTAAAGTAATTGTATCTGGATAAAAATGGCTGTGAACAGAATGGAGGCCTCTCCATTCTATAAGCCTCAGAAAATGCTCATGTTAGCTGCAGCAATATTGAATTTACTGATCTGAATTAAAAGCACCTTTTTTGGCTCCTGGAGGCCTTTATATCTTTTTACCACTAGTGATGTTATATCCTAGTTTAGCGTGAACAGTTAAACTGAAAACATTTTGATTTTTCTGATATCATGCCACAACACAAGCGCTAACCTGCAGAATTTAAGCTCCATGAAGCAACATCTGCAACATCTGAGAGCCATACTGATGATGAAAGCATGTCTGACATCAGCAACAGCAAAGCAGCACAAATTGAGTTGTTTGCCGATGGCGATGATGTTTCATTTTGAAGGATTTAAAGACAGGTACAGTGGGGCAGTATTTAGTATTTAGTATTTAGTCAGGAACCAATTGTGCAAGTTCACCCACTTAAAAAGATGAGAGAGGCCTGTAATTTTCATCATAGCTTTACTATGAGAGAAAAAAAAAAATCCAGAAAATCACAGTCTGATTTTTAAAGAATTTATTAGCAAATTATGGTGGAAAATAAGTATCTGGTCAATAACCAAAGGTCTCAATACTTTGTTATATACCATTTATTGGCAATGACAGAGTTTTCTGTAAGTCTTCAAGGTTTTCACCCAATGTTGCTGGTATTTTGGCCCATTCCTCCATGCAGATCTCCTCTAGAGATCTATGTCCCCTCATTCTTGTGATCATTTTGACCCCATAGGGTGAGATCTTGCGTGGAGCCCCAGATGGAGGGAGATTATCAGTGGTCTTGTATGTCTTCCATTTTCTAATAATTGCTTCCACAGTTGATTTCTTCACACCAAGCTGCTTACCTGTTGCAGATTCAGTTTTCCCAGCCTGGTGCAGGTCTACAATTTTGTTTCTGGTGTCCTTTGACAACTCTTTGGTCTTGGCCATAGTGGAGTTTGGAATGTGACTGTTTGAGGTTGTGGACAGGTGTCTTATACTATACACTATACTATATACTGTATAACGAGTTCAAACAGGTGCCATTAATACAGGTGACAACTGGAGGATAGAAGAGCTTCTTAAAGAAGTTGTTACAGGTCTGTTAGTGCCACAAATCTTGCTTGTTTGTAGGAGCTAAATACTTATTTTCCACCATAATTTGCAAATAAATTATTTTAAAAATTCAGACAATGTGATTTTCTGGATTTTTTTTCTCATTTTGTCTCTCATAGTTGAGGTAAAGCTATGATATAAATTACAGGCCTCTCTCATCTTTTTAAGTGGGAGAACTTGCACAATTGGTCAATGACTAAATACTTTTTTGCTGTATGCATAATCATTTTTGCATTTCAGTGTTGCTAATTTTATTTTAATATTAATTATTAATATATTAATTTAATTTAAATTAATCATCAGGGGACGTAGTCTGTGCACTGAATACTTTTAGCAAATGTATTTATGTTTTTAGATTTAAGCAAGTTGCTCCCTATATTTAAGTTTTTAAAATTGATCTATAAGCCACAACTACATAATAATTTTTCCCTTAAGTAAAGTCTTTTAACACATTACAGTTTAAATAATAATCACTATTATAGATTAGGGGTGTAAATCACAAGCCTTCTCAGGATTTGATTCTGAATAAATTATTTTAGCCAACGATCCTATAATAATATTATTTAATTAAAATTTGCAGTGATGCAATGCGGTCAAAATGAAATATGTTTTGCACATTCTGCTGCATTTCCATGAACTCTCACATGCAAACATTTAAATCTGAATATATTAATCAATGCAGTGATATAATCGAAAGCAAAAGCAAATTCTCAGTAAAAAAAAACCCCTTTCACATAGTTAAATTAATAAATTTTTTGTGGAATGAACACCCAGTTGATATCCATGCATCTGATCAATACATGAGATCATGTTGGTTGATGCATCTATACAGCTCGAATAATTGTTACATGAATTTTAAAAAATTAGTATTGTTATTTTATTGTCTTATTGTCTATATATCTTATTGTTGCTTATATCTTACTGGTTCCTCAAGGACTGTTACCCCCTTTGTGTTAAAGCACTGATCAGTTAGATTACATTTCCCTAGTGGTTAGGACATCAGAAGGTTGCAGGTTCAAGTCCCAGCCCGGGCACCACTGAGGAACCCTTGAGCAAGGTACCGTCCCCCTCACTGCTCCCCGGGCGCCGATGTTGACGACTGCCCACTGCTCCACGTGTGCACATGTGATGGGTTAAATGCAGAGAATAAATTTCCCACTTGTGGGACTATAAGGGAAAATAAAATAAAATAAATGTATATCAATGCTCAACCCAAACTTCAATATGTAATTGAACATCGCCTATTTCTAAGATCACAGGCTTATCGGTCATACAGCTTACAGTTTTATATATACATATATTTGTAAACTCTAGACTGCAATATACATTGATGCTTATGTATATATGTGAAATGCATCGTGTGTATATATATTAGATATGTGTGTATAAGTATGTTTATATATGCAGATATGTATACAGTATGTGCGGTTATATACACAGCTATAAATATATAAAACTTATACTTTCATCTCATACACCTAAACACTCACCTCATCCTAGTACTAAATAATTTAAATAATTTAAATTATTATACTGTACTTGTACCTTATGTCTATTTTTTTCTATTGTGTTTTTTTTGTGTTTGTACACTTATTCCGCTGCTGAGAAAGAGATTCCACACAAATTTCATTGTACTCTGTTACAATGACAATAAAGAATCTTTATCTTTATTTTCAGGCACTGAATAATTTTTTAATCATTTCTTCAGGAAGACAAGTGGTGAAATGCTAGTTATTGGACATGACTGGAGCTCAGTGCATTAGTGATTAAAGCTGAGTGGCTAAGTTGGGTTGTATTACATTTAATTGTATATAAAAGTGTGTGTGAAATCAAACCTCCCAACTGGATGAATGCAAATAGCCATTATGCAAATAAGGCTGGTGTGTGTGTATGTATATACCATCAGCCTGGCTAAAAGCTACTCCTTTTTCGTCATGCTGGAGAGCAGGGATCTCGTGCTTGCTCGACTGCACCTCCAGTTGCCGCCGGAAGCGCTGCACACAGTCCTCCTCCATAGCACAGTATGGCAGAGACAGCAACCTCTCCATCAGCTGGAGAAAGCGAGTGTACTACATGTGCACAAGCAGACACATAATCAGTGCACTGCTCCCTCTTGTGTTCCTTTTGGGAAATGCAGCAAAACTGCTTTAATACAGAAAGTGATTTAAAGAGATCAGTACGTAGACGATTCTTACATCGTGGTCGGAGATATTTTCTACCAGTAACTCCTCTAGCTCCTCCTTCAACAGCCATCTGCTCCCAGTTAGAGAACTGAGGACACACACATGCTTAAAACAAACTACAGTAGTACATGACGAAAGGAGATGTGTTAAATGTGGTACTCACAGCTGTTTGGTGTCCTTTGTAAAAAGCCCTTTATTCCTCAAATTGTCCTGATGTTTCTCAATCACCAGGACTTTCCCAAATATATCCTGGAATTGAGAAACAATGTTAAGCTTAGGAGCATATACAAGATTATAGAACATTGTTTTATAATTACAAAATAATTGTATTATTATATTATTTAAGAATTCAGTGCTGATACATTGTCCTTCTCTTATATTGTTCAGCCTTTTCCCTGTAAACACTGTAGCGTTTTATATGTATGAAAGGAGTGACCATTTAAATATAATAATTACTATAAACAGTGAGGGTACAAAATAAAGAATTTGTACTTTAATAGCTATAAATAAACTAAAACAGGAACAGAAATCCGTGTTTTCAGGAATTCCTAGAAACAGATGGCGCACAAATAAAAACAAAGTGTGGGTCAAATTTTCTCTTTTGTCAGTTCCTCTTCCACACACACACATTCATATACATATACATATACATATACATACACACACACACACACACACACACACACACACACACACACACA
>JBBIGC010042070.1:0-11739 GCA_037576955.1 Lepidarchus adonis
ACACACACACACACACACACACACACACACACACACACACACACACACACACACACACACACACACCACACACACACCACACACACACACATTTTATGCATGGTGAGTATTTATTCTGTCCCTTTATTTAATATGTGAAATGTTATTTGTTATTTAACATTGCTACTAAAATATCATCAACAATTGTTAATGTTTTTGGGAAAGGGAGGCAATTGTATTGGGGTGATAGACACACCTCATTTTGTGTTTTCCATGTTTTACATTTACATTTATTTATTTGGCTGCCGCTTTTGTCCAAAGTGACTTCCAGGTACAGGAAACAATCAAGCATAAATGTAATGGTCTCATTGTGTACGGTGCCTAATATTATGGCCAATGCCAAAAGACAACCTTTCTCAATGTGGCACCAAAGCTGTGGATATAAAAAGCTGCTATTGTCAGTAAGTAATTCCAAGTTCATCATTCAAACAGCCATGAACACACAACGTCACTTAACGGACGAGCAGCATCTCCTGGACATGGTGCCTTCGGGTCGGTGGCAGACAGTCAGATGTTGCTCGTGAACTTGGTGTGTCTCACAGTGTCATCAGCAGACTTGCATCAAGACACAGAACTGCTGGCAGAGTTCATGACAGACACAGGAGTGGAGCCCCATGAGTGACAGACCACAACTATGACCAGTATCTAAGGACCTATGCACTCAGACATCGTTATGCAACTGCCACACAGCTGCAGCCCGTTTACGAGATGTGAAGGGAACTAGGGTTTCCACACAAACTATTTGCAACCGATTTGGCTTGAATGCCAGATGACCGTTGCAAGTGCCTCCACTGACACCAAGACACTGTCGTGAACATCTGCAGTGAGCACAAGACCATGTAACCTGGACAATGCAGCAGTGGTACCGTCCTGTTCACTGATGAGTGTCAGGTTAGCGTTGTTGGAGTAAACGAGGTGAGCGGTACGCTGAAGTCAACATGGTCCCAGGGTTTGCTTTGGTGGAGGAGGTGCAACAGTCTGGGCAGGCATCACCAGTTCAAAACAGGTTTGATTAGTGTACATGGCTCAGTTCCTGCACGTTCTTACCTCTGAGACATCATAGAACCCATCATCATCCCCCAATTCAGCCAACTTTCTGTTCATGGATGATGCTCCGCCACATCGTAGCAGAATTGTCACAGCTCGACTTCAGGAAGTTGGAGTGCCTCATATGGAATGGCTATCAGTATCCCCTGATCTGACCCCCATAGAGCACGTCTGGGACCAGTTGAAGCAGAGACTGCATGATCGTACCCCACACCCACGTGACCTGGCAGAACCGCGTCTAGCACTTGTGGAAGAGTGGAACGCAGCCTCAGAACAACGTCATGAGGCTAGTGAGGAGCATGAGACATCGCTCTAATGAAAATGGTGTTTCTTCTCATATATTATTAGTAATATTAAAGGGAACTTTTACTTATTTCATAAAAATTCAGAGCAAATATATACATCAATAATAAATTTCTCTATTGGTCCAAAAACACTCCACACTATGAGCCCTGATTCTACTTCAATTTTCTGCTCAGACTAGTCTTAATATGGCCGTTTTTATGTGGAAACAGTTAATAAACTATTATCAATGTCAGCCTTAGCCCTAGATTCAGTTTGTTCAGCCCTTGTTTTTAATGTAAAACTACGTGTAATCATTAACGGAGATGCTAAACGCTAGTTTCTGGTGACGCAATCCGTCGACATGAAATCCGCCCAATCGGCGGCCAGCGTGCGAATTTGAACCAGCAAGCGAATCAGAGGCAAAAGGCGGGACACTGTTGGCCAATCCCAGCGCAGAAGGTGGGGCTTTTTGCACAATATGGGTGGTTAAAGAAAATAACTGTACAGAAAAGAAAAAACCCACCGCGACATGTAGCCACAGGCAGCGCAGCGCTCAACACTCATTCAAACAAGAGCTCGTCTGTTGTGATTTCAGGGCGACCCTTGAACCTTGAAGGATTATTTTACATTTTGGGATTGTTTTAAATCTCTTTTTTTGTGGTTCTTTGCTTTTTCTTTTTTCTTCTTCAGGATGTCTGTGGCAGGCTTGAAGAAACAGTTCCATAAAGCCAGTCAGGTAAGGAGACGCCCCGAGTTCCGCTTTACTGCCATCGTTTTTTTTATGCCCCTTTTAATTCATGTAATATGTGAGTTCAGCATTTAAACCCATCTGAGCGCGCGCACGCGCGTGCATGTGAACAGTCAACTGATGTGCTGCTTCGGTGTTTCCCACCACAGATTGCTTGTGCACTGCTCTCCTTCCACAACCTGCTATAAAGTAATCATCTTCTCTCGTCAGCGAGAAGATCTGCTACAATAATCCTTAGCCACATGTTCTCGCTTCTGTTCTCCCTCTTGTTGTCAGACGCTAGTTAGCTCCGAGCTACACAATGAGACCAGACTAACGTTTTGTTGTGAGCTTTTCTGGCTTTCTGAGTCCGTATTAAAGAATTATTCCAATTGATACGGATCAAATAAGCATATCTTCTGCGTGTGTATGGATTGGAGCACCTGACTGCACGAGAAGCTGCTTCTTACTGCAACTGTTCGTTCCACCTTAAATATCGCGGCGCTTCCATTCGGACAATTGTACCAGAGTCAGCGCGTGCCCCGTTGCCACTGCGCCATTTAAGGTGGAACGGACAATTGCAAGAAGAAGCTGATGATTTGGAGCTGTACCACATCCCACCTACACAAACAGGCCCTCGTCTGCTCCTTACGATATCTTGAGGCTTTCAGACACTATCTCACCCCCAAATCCCATAATAACCCCACTGGCGAGGTCATTAAGGCGCTGTAAAGCAGTAATACTCTGTAAATGAGGGAGGACCTGTGGCTCACACTGATAGAAAGAGGGGGTTTAGGATCTGGAGGCCATCTGGACGCAGGAAAGAACCCATGGCCTACAAGTGGTAGGGCCTGGGCAGGTGCTTGTGTCTGTTTCCACCCACTGGGGTGTAAAGGTTTAACATCTTGTGTGGGGGATTGTTCTCAGAGACGGAGGCTTATATATATGTACATGAATAAAATATACATCATCCATAACATTAAGACCACTGTCTAATATTGTGTAGGTCAACCCCCAGTACAGCAAGCTGTGTGTTGTGTCCCCTTTTCTGTCAGAGCCAATATTAACAGGAGCTTCTCATTGGGATCTGGCCAGACGGGCTAGCCTTGGGTGCCCATGATCCTGTAGCACTCCATCCCCCAAAAAGAGCTGCACAGTTGTAGATACTCTGGCTCTAGTGTCATGGTTTGGCCTTCAGATCCTTATGCTCCTGCTTCCAGCACATCAGCTTCAAGAACTGGCTGTTGCGTGATGTCCCCCTGGCAGGTGCCGCTGTAACCAGATCATCAATGTTGTGGCTGATCGGTGTATCACAGCAACAGAAATACTAAGTAAGCAAAGTGAAGCACAGTGGTGAGGCTTATTTTCATGTGGGAGCGATGGAAGTAAGCATCCTGCTGGCGTTCTGCTGCATTGAGATGAACGTCGTAGGTGTCAGTTCAGCAGTGGTGATTCTGCTGTGCGCTTGTAGGTGGTGAAAGATTGAGTAGACCTCAAATGTAACTGGAGATGTTATGTAATATTTGTACAGAATCTTACATGTTGATGATGAACACGTGGCCATGGGCCTTTCTTCTCTTTTCTGCACTGGTTACAGACTTTCTGGTGTGTGGTCAGCATGGGATGACCTACACAAATGTAAACACCTCAGAGAAAAGCAGTGGGCTTCCTTTGTTTTGTTTTTCTTTAGATAAGATTAGATATCAATACCATGTATTATGACAATATTTGTGTATTTTTATTATATCAATAATAACAATAATGATTTAAAATGCTATAAATGTAAATACAATTACAATATATTTAATAGTTTCTTTTGCTACGTATGTCTAGCTTGCAGAGAACTTGCTGTTGTAAGGAAAGTGCTGTTGCTTTTAGTGGGAATGGGAGCCGGTGTTAGGATATGATACAATTACGAAATTTGTTCCAAGATAATATTGCGTTTGTAAAGCAGACAGTGTGTCTGCAGCCGTCTCTCCCACTCTGACTTCCCCTACCATCCACACCAGAGGAGAACCAGGTCTGGCACCACCTTGTGGACTTCAGAAGCAATGTTAAAAGTGTAGATGGAGGAATAAAATAAATGTATCACAAATATGTTTAAAATAGTAAGTATCTCTTCTTAGAGCCCCTGTATTGATGTAATATCATGCCAAAAATATTGCAATACTGTATCATTTATTCCTCTTCTCTCACAAACTTAGTGTAAACTTACACAAAGTCCCTTAAAAGCCCATAAGCTCAATTTAACTGTTTATTGCAGTTCACACAGGTACAGCATTAAGAGGTTACATGCCTCTTGTACAACAAAACAGACAACAATCGGTGTAAAATGGGTGCCCTGCATTCAAAACCAGTAATGTATGTTATATTTAAAGAAAAGTATGTGTTTGTCTTTATTATATTATAATGTCTTGTTTTGACAATGTGTAGAGTTGTACAAAGCTACAAATTGTTTATATACAGTACTGTGCCAACAGCGGCTGAGGAAATTGTATTTAAATCTGTATTATATTAGAAATAATACAGACATTAACACAGTAAACAGTTTATGTGTCAGCAAATAGATGGTTGGACTCAATCCTTCATTAGATGAACTCAGGTGCTGATGGAGCTTCACACATCCATGCATGGAGGAGAACTTGTGTTCTAACCTGTTCACACAATATCAACTACTGTTCACACACAACAGCACCTCATTAGTCTTTTCACTGCTTTATTTATTTATTTGCATTGATTTTAATGTTCATTTGTGACAAGGGGGTTCAGACCTGTGCACTGTGCAGTTTGTGTGTATATATTATTTGTATATTATTATGTATGTAGCTGAATGCCATTGCATTAGGCCTCACCTGAACTATGTGAGCATAGTTTCCTGTGTGGGGTTTGACCTGTTCACACTGTTGCTTATCTTTTAATGCAGTTATTTTTCTCCAGCTTTGTTTTCAGCAACTGCAATCGGCTGCTGTGATTTTACTGCTTTTATGGGTTTGAAGGCAGAAGAACAACATAAACACTGAATTAACTTTCCTGTTATTGGGCTGGGATGGAACATGTTCCACTGTTTGGCAAACTGCTGGAATCATAAAGCTGAATAATCCAGTGGTTTGAAAACACTGCTGGTTTTGCTCACTAATTGGAGGCTGCGTTAGCGTACATAGTTAAAACAAAAATCACTGAAAATAATATTTTTCCCAATTTATGGTTATAACATCCATTAGTTACAGGAGTTAAAAGCACTTCAGATAGATTGGGTTCTCCTACACTATTAGTCATACTGGATTAGTCATCTCACGAAGGCTCAACCGATTTCAGCCTGATGCCCAGCAATCATACTCACAAAGCTGTTCATTTTCACTCTGGCCTTTCCATTTTCATCCCTGTCATCTTTTCAATGAGCTATTTCTGGAGATCGTATTTTTAGGAGATTCAAGGTCTTATAACATCCCTTTAGTGACCAGTACTGATGCAGAGCTAGACCTTGGAACCATGTTAAGGGGAATTATTAGTATGTTGTTATTAATCTGCAAATGTCATAGAGTCGAAATCATTTATCTCAAACCAAGCAGTGCATTTGCTGTACAGGAAGAAGGCCTTTATTGTGCTGCCATGTGAAAAACCAGCAGTCACAATGCATTGTGTTTTGGAAGCACACATCCTGAGACTCATTAGTCATTTGAGGCCGAGCAATATGGACAATAGAGGTGGAAATTGCCAGAGAGATGTAGACATGTCCTGATGTCTTTATGCCCCCAAGTCCAATCCTAGGAATGTATTATTGAGTATCTGCCAATAAAGAATCCCAATCTGATATTTGTATTTTCCTAGATAACAGTTTGAGATGAGATTGCCCTCTTCAAATACATAAAATTATTCAAATGCATTTAAAGTGTCCTCCAGTGCGTGTTGCTTCAGTGCAGTCTTTACACAAGCTGCCTGAGTGAACTCCCTGTATTCTGTGGAGAGTTTATTTCGGTTTCGGTTTTTATTAGCGGTTCTGAGATAATCGATATATTGCAAGACAATGACATAGCAATATACCAGAAACATGGGGATGCGTTATTAATTTACATAAGTAACAACAAAGCTGTTGTTAACTTTCCAGTTTTTGTTTGGTCGGAAGCACAGAGAAACCGCTGCTTCGGCTTTAGGGCTTCACTTCTGTTTCCCCTTTTCACGTGGCAAGTTGAGCTAGCATCTTACTATCAGCCAAACTACTACAACTCCCCTATTTTTCCACACCAAACACTACATAGTCCATAATACATTGCTCCTTATGAAACACACCTTCTGCTACAGCCAACTAATTTTAACCCTGTGTATACCAGATGAATTGTGGAGCGTTACACTTCTGTCTTATCTAAAGTATTGTTGAGAACAGTTCAGCAAATGCTAGATATTGGCGGGGATGCGCAATTCTGTCTTTCCACCTTTTTAAAGAAGTGCTCCAGCAATGTGTGTTTACTCACGTTTACGGTAAATGTTTATTAATGTAGTATTTAAGTATCAATTATCGTATCACATGACCAAGGGCGACAATATATAGCCATATGGATATTTTTTCACACCCCTAATATGCAGCTGTGTTATTACCATTTTGCAGTTTTAAATATCTCCACACTGCTGACATTTTAACAATGTGCTGCCACAAAGCTCTCACAAGCGAAACATTGTGCACCACTAATGGACTAACCTTGATTGTGTTGAGATCGTGAAGGTGGAGATGAGGCTTGGCTCAGTAACTCAGTAACTCTGTGTCAATAAAGTGTTGGAAGAGTGTGTTTGCCTGTACCTCTTTATCATACCAATTTTATACCAATACCATTTAGCTGGAACTTCACCAGAAATAATAAAATTGTGATGTAAGTTTATATGAATGACACTGATCAGCCAGAACATTAACACCACTGCCAGAAGAGGTGAATAACATTGACTCACTACTTCAGTTGAACCTGTAAAGGGGGTAGGACATATTAGGTAGCAAGTCAACAGTCAGTTCTTGAAGTTGATGTGCTAGAAAGTTTGTTTGAGCACCAAAAGGCATACTTTGATTTAGTGCCTCTGAGGTTGTCAAGGATGCTTCTGAGGTGATCAGGGGGCTCTGAGATGGTCTGGGATGGTTCTGAGGTGATCAGGAGGCTCTGAGATGGTTTTAAGTTGATCAGGGAGCTCTGTGATTGTCTGGGATGGTTCTGAGGTGATCAGGGGGCTCTGAGATGGTTCTGAGGTGATCAGGTGGCTCTGTGATTGTCTGGGATGGTTCTGAGGTGATCAGGGGGCTCTGTGATTGTCTGGGATGGTTCTGAGGTGATCAGGGGGCTCTGGGATGGTTCTGAGGTGATCAGGGGGCTATGAGATGGTCTGGGATGGTTCGGAGGTGATCAGGGGGATCTGAGATGGTCTGGGATGGTTCTGAGGTGATCAGGGGGCTATGAGATGGTCAGGGATGGTTCTGAGGTGATCAGGGGGATCTGAGATGGTTCTGAGGTGATCAGGGGGATCTGATATGGTCTGGGATGGTTCTGATGTGATCAGGGGGCTCTGAGATGGTCTGGGGTGGTCCTGAGGTGATCAGTGGTTCTGAGATGGTCTGGGATTGTTCTGAGGTGATCAGGGGGATCCGAGATGGTCTGGGCTGGTTCTGATGTGATCAGGGAGCTCTGAGATGGTCTGTGATGGTTCTGAGGTGATCAGGGGGATCCGAAATGGTCTGGGATGGTTCTGATGTGATCAGGGGGCTCTGAGATGGTCTGGGATGGTTCTGATGTGATCAGGGGGCTCTGAGATGGTCTGGGATGGTTGTGATGTGATCAGGGGGCTCTGAGATGGTCTGGGATGGTTCTGATGTGATCAGGGGGCTCTGAGATGGTCTGGGATGGTTCTGAGGTGCTCAGGGTATGTTTCTTAGGTTATCACAGTAAAAAGAGCAAAATATGTGAGTTACACATTTGTCGTTCCTCAGTCACTAGGCAGATGCCGTGTTTGTCCAGCCTCCCTGCATGGCTCCTGCCTCATTCAGTATTGATCATGGCTGATAGATTGCAAACAGCTGCTCCTTCAGAAGAGTGCCATTCAGAGCCAGCCCACATTACTGAGCACTGAGCATGTTATTGCACATCCTCTAGTAATGTTTACTAGTAGACTTATCACAGGCTGTTCCAGTCGAGCATCTCCATAGGAATGAGCTGGAACGTCACCAATGTTGCTCTAAAATCTGGAACTGGTTTGTCCATTCCCAGTGACACAACCATTAGCCATAACATTAAGACCACCTTCCTGGTGTTGAGTAGACCCATCATGCTACTGAAACAGCTCTGACTGTGGTGCACTGAGTTCTGACCACTTTCTATCAGAGCAGCATCAACATTTTGTACAACAGGAGCTTCTCTCAGGAGCTCTCCCTGGACATCTCCACAAGACCTGCTGTTTTGGAGATGCTTTAGCCATCCAAATAAGACCCTCAGATCTTTACGCTCCTGCTTCCAGCATGTTAGCTTCAAGAACTGACTGTTCGCTTGCTGCCTAAAATATGCCACCATTGTAATGAAATAACTAAATTATCAATATTATTAATCTTATGTATTTTGGGGCTCAGGCAAATGTCTAAGGGCCCTATCATCAGGATATTAGAGCTCGATCCGAGGTAATGCCACAGTCATGCGTGGACAGGTCAGCTGCGACAGTCATCGATCTCCTCCAGGAGCAGTATACTGTTCAGTGATGATGTTTAACCAGCAGTTTATGGGTGGAGCTTTATGTGACTTTATGTGACAGAGGAAGCACCTGTTCGCCTTCACCCTCCCAGTGCTGATGATATGGTGTGATAGGGTGAGTCCTAGATAGTGGGTGGAACCGGAGATGACTACATCAGGACAAACATGCTGAGATGTTATGTTTTAGCTGCTTGGCCAACCCACACTGAAATGGCCTCTCTGCTCCTGAGGGCGAGAAACAGATGGTGCTCAGTTTATCTATCTGAAAAATGAGAAGAATGCAAACATCTCTGTAGAAACACAAGTCATCTGTTTTGTTGTGTCGGCCAGAACTCTGCTCGGTTACTGATGTTCTACTGGAGAAAGGGATAAAATAGTTTTTTTTCGAAAGTATGAGACGAGTGAAAAGTTTAGACAAAACATACAGGGGTCATTTATTCATCCTTATTTTCCACAATAACAGTAAAAAAATCAACAAGATATCCTTCTTATATTTTGACATGAACCTTATTATTTATTAATGTTCATTTTTTATTGTATTAATATTTATTAAACATATATATTCTCAAAATAAGAAATCATGAAGGAGGCAAACACTTTTTCACACCACTGTATTTCCATCTGCATTTCTGTAGCAGATCATTCAACCATGTTGGTGGAAATGTGCTTCTTTAGCTATAGTGCTAGACCTAAGAGGCTAACGTAGCTAACGTAACATGTTCTTATGTCCCACTAGGTGGTGCTAATTGCATTCCTACACCCACACACACTACTCAAATCTTATTCAGTGATCTGTAATAGACTCACTTATGCAGTTTCTGGCTCTAAATGACTCACTGTTATCTATAAAGGTGGATGTGCTTGTAAGTGCTTATTCATTTCTCACCAGCCTGATCCTGAAAACAGGAGATCTGAAGCAAAAATTGTGTTTATTTGACACCATCTGTTCACCTGTGGCTCCAATTATGTTCAGAGTTTTTCCATTTTTAGAGCTTTTCTCACTGACGCCTGTGCCCACGACTGGTCTGAAAGTATGAGTCAGCTGAGGTTGTCATGATTTGATGATGTGCTGAAAATGTATCTTCTTGATAGCCCTGCACAGTGTGCAAATGAGCCTCAGACATTTTGAAACTTTTTGAAACCCTTTTATTAAAAAATATTAAAAATAATAAATATTTTTTCCATGATTTGGGCCCTGATACATATCATATGATACAACCTTTGTTCTGATTGGCTACTGCCATGTTTTGTGCCTTCCTTTTAAAGCTGTCTGAAACACACCGTGGCAGAACAGTGGCATACGGTGGCCCTAAAGTACAAACCACAACAACAAATTGAGAATTACAAACACAAAAGCAGAAACACAATTAAATTAAAGAAACCGAAAGGGGAGGTACCAGTCAGCAACAGGAGACATTTCTCATTGGACGTCTTTGGAACCGGAAGTTTCTCTGCCTGCAGCGCGTTTTTCAAACATGAACATTAGTAGTGACCAAAACGTAGCTGTCGCTATTGGATTATATTTTGATTCAGGACAAACATACGAGGTGATATTAGATCTGCTCAAATGTAATCATGGCATTTACAGCTACGTTTGGGTCTATGTTTGAGAAAATGCGCTTCCGGCAGAGTAACGGTTCCAAAGATGAACAGCACGGTCGTCCAATGAGAAATGTCTCCTGTTGCTGACTGGTACCTCCCCTTTCAGTTTCTTTAATGTAATCGTGTTTCTGCTTTTGTTTCTCAATTTATTGTTGTGTTTCTGCTTTTGTGTTTGTTTTTCTCAATTTGTTGTTGTGGTTTGCACTTCAGGGCCACCGTATATACAACTCGTGTAATGATTTATTTCAAATCATTTATTTCTCTTTAAGATCCCTTTGCTAGTCTACAACGGTTGTGGATTAGCATCCAGATCCTTTTTTTCTGAAGGCCTTAAAAAGTCCTTCAGATCTGGGGATGATGACACCACACACTCTCATCTTACACAAGAGAACACCAGACTCTAAATGTCAGGTTTAAATATGACAGAATCTGAATTATTAATGTGCCTACAAAATGCTAATTTTATGTGTCATTTGTTGGAGTATAGTCACTGTATCAAAGGGGGAATGGGTTGCTTGTTCAAATATGTTAAACAAATCGACAGTTTTCTTCTTTTCACATACATATTTTTCCATGACTGTGGAAGTTGCTTCTCTGGCTAAACCAAGCTTGACTGTGTAACATATTTCTATATCACAGTTATATAAATGATAGAATCTGTATCAGATTAGAGGTTTGAATTCAATGGTTTTTCACATTTGAAAATAGACTGACCGTTATATTTTGGCCAGAAATGGGAACATATCACATAAACTGAATACTAGAAAGCAAACACCAACCTGCATCCTAATGTCTGTATCTCATCCAGCCTGAGCAGTATGTGAGTCAAACATGCAGCCTCATTTGGAAGTATATATTGAAATATAGGACCAAAAACAGCATTGAAATCTGGAGTCTGAAGACCCCACCCCATGACTATTCTGAGCAGACACTCCCCAATGATTAATGGAAGTGGGCGTGGTTACCAAGTTGATGATAGATGGGCTACAGTCTTGTTTCTTAGTAAATATTCCTGCAGTATTACCAGGTAATTCTGTTTCAGTTTGACTTCTGCTGTTTGCACCTGTATAGCAGGTGTGGATTAGTGGACAGCGAGAGGAAGTACAACATTTCTAATAGTGAATGGCTAGTGTAGAGTGACCCAGAGTGATCAGCTTATCTATTCACAGTTTTGTTGATAAGAATAAAGGGAGTAAGGAGTTTATCACCCAGATTCCATTTTAAGTAAGAACAGCTCATACACGCATATTGCACATATTTGCACCCCCCCCCCCCGCACTTTCATCCACATTCATGCACATTTGCCATTTGCACCTGTTTATATCG
>JBBIGC010042079.1:0-11739 GCA_037576955.1 Lepidarchus adonis
ATTTAGTGTGAGGTGTAAATCAGGGCTGTAAGAGCACGAGCAGCCGGATCATTTTAATCTCACCACAAATCACACACACACACACACACACACACACACACACACACACACACACCATCCATAACATCAGGAGGAGAAGGCCCCCCTACAGCAGCAGAGCTGTGATTGGCTGTGGTTCAGAGTGGCCAGATGGGGGCAGTGCTCTGAACTGGAGTCTCCAGCTGGGAGTTATTTCTCCTTCATAGCTCCTTGCTTGTATAGCTCCATGAGAGACGTCTCCTGGAGCCACGATGAAGGTTAGGGCCAGAGCAGGTGTGGTTCTTCTGTGATTCTCCCAAATCATGTTTCTTCTGCTTTTTCTTCACAGCTGCAATCAACCATAACATTAAGACCACTGCCAGGTGAAAAGAAGAACTTTGACTCTAGTTATTTCATCACTGTGGCACCTGTCGGTGGGTGGGATATATTAGACAGGGAGTGAACAGTCAGTTCATGGAACTTCATGGAAGTACGCGCATATGGATCTGAGCCACTTTGATTTGATTGCAGGAAAACATTAGTAAAGTCAGGTACTGATGCTGGAAACTCTATATAGATATATAGAGAACTCTATAGCGTGGTGCTGGTGGAGCTTAATAACCCATGGTCAGGATCATATTACTGGATTGAAGCTGCTGTAGGACATTGACTGATGGAATCAAAGCCAACAGATGGCAGTGTTGCTTCAGAGTAATCAGTTATTCACCCAAAACATCAGCAGAACCCACGTCATCAGTTAATAATCAGATTCAAGGTTCAAGAGTAGTGCTGAACTAGTCGTTATTACCCCATAAACATGCAGCTCCACCAACACTGCTCACATAACTCCAACAACTGGCCTTGGGAAGAACTAACCACGAAGTCTTTGGTGCAGACAGCTGCAGTGGTGTAACCAGGGTTATGCCATCACTCACCAGCAGAGGGCAGCCTATTTCAGTAAGGGGCTGTTGTGTTAGTGTGTGAGGTGCTGCTCCCACTCCTGGCACGTGTGAGAGTTTTTGGGGGGCAGGGCACTCTTTTTGGCCGAGGGTCCAGTCTGTCAGTGTAGAACAACAACAGTTAATGCCCCATTACATCACCACCTCACGTAACAACTGCCTCTCTGGACGAAGACCAGAGCAGGTCAGGGAATACCTCACCAAAAACAGGCTCTGGTTCAGGGTGAGGAAACCTGACAGTGTGGCAGTCACTAGTACATGGAAATCAGTGTCTTGAGCTGGCACAGTATGGGCATCAAAACAGGCGAATCAACCCAATATACACCCTAAAACAGGATAATCAACCCAGTATACACCATGAAACAGACTAATTAACCCAGTATAAACCCTAAAACAGGCTAATCAACCCAGTATACACCCTGAAACAGACTAATTAACCCAGTATACACCCTGAAACAGTAAAATTAACCCAGTATAAACCCTAAACCAGGCTAATCAACCCAGTATACACCCTGAAACAGTAAAATTAACCCAGTATAAACCCTAAACCAGGCTAATCAACCCAGTATACACCCTGAAACAGACTAATTAACCCAGTATAAACCCTAAAACAGGCTAATCAACCCAATATACACCCTGAAACAGTAAAATTAACCCAGTATAAACCCTGAAACAGACTAATTAACCCAGTATAAACCCTAAAACAGGCTAATCAGCCCAGTATGCACCCTAAAACAGGCTAATCAGCCCACTATAAAGCTGAAGCTTTGGAGGCAGAGTGATGCAATCTTTTCCTGGATTCATCCAGATGTTCCTTTGACTCATCACACCTACTTAAACACACCAAGTCCACCCCTTCATGATGATGGTGTTCCCTAATGGCAGTGGCCTCTTCAGGAACAGGGTGAGGAACATGACAAAAGGTTCCAGGTGCCTTCAGATCTTCCCTGATCTGATCAAGCATCTGTGGGATGTGCTGGCCTAGTCTGATCTATGGATTCCCTACCTCACAACTTACAGGACTTGGTACCAGATACCACATCACACCTTTAGAGCTTTTGTGTAGTCGAGGCCTTTTAGCTGGTGGTTTTAATGTAATGGCTGATGGGTGGGTGTTGATGCCGTTCTCAGTGTGAAACAGGTTAACTCCTGCTGCTCTTAGCCTCATCTGGATAATTGCACAGCACATGGCTAATGAAGTTTGCCCATCAGGGATGTTCAGAAGGAAATTAGCAGCTCTTTATGAAGAGCGATGTGACCGGCGAGACAGTTTGCTCATTTACCCATGGATGCTGACAGCAGCGTTCTTGCAGCACTCACTCTCATTAAACCATCGGGCGGCTGAAGGCTGACGGCTGCCAGCAACAGCGCTGCTCATGGTTCGCTTGGCAGGGATTGTGATGGTCATAGGAAACCCTACTGGACCCTGACCCATGCTCTGGATGCGAGAGACCAGACCTGGAAGGAGATATTTCACCCATACAGGGGGTCTTCGACTGACGACATACTCGACTTACGAAAATTTGTGGTTACGACGCTGCCCCAAATATCGTTTTTTTTAATGGTGTGAAAGTGAAAGTGAAAGTATTGGCAAGAGATCTTGACTCTGGGCCTGTCCTGCACAGGTGTGGGTTGTGGGCAGGGCTGGGTCTTGCTGCATCCCCCCCCTCTGCGGGCCCCCTTGTTTGGGGGCTATCTTGGGGAGGCCCGCATGTCGGGGAGGGGGGTGCTGTCTGTCTGTCCCCCTGCATCTTGCACCACCACATCGGTTACCACCACTCAAAGTGATTCCGAGTGACAAAACAGCTCACATCAACAGTCACACATTGGCGGATTCACATAAGGCGACTAGGGAATTCTTCATAGATGGAACCATCATACTATTATAATAGTTAATTATTACAAATGTATGTAGATATGTTGCCATTGCTTTTGATACATGCTCTCTGCTGTTCTCCCCCCCATTGTTTCTTTCTCTCTCTCTTTTCTTTTTTGTTGTTTGTCTGTCTCTGTTTGATGTGTAAAGAAAGTACCTTTAATAAAATGCCCAGAAAAGTACAATACAGAGCCTCAGGTGGGTGAATGTCTCCCTCTGGTGGACTGACAGAGGAATGGCCCCAGGGCATGACACACATATTAGCGTATTCAAATGTAACTCAAGACACATGATGAGGAATGGCATCCGGTCATATGTCGAGGACCCCCTGTATTTTAGGGGTCATTTTAGTCCCTCCCCACCACCACCAACCACATTGAGAGATCTGGTCTGAATGAAACAGTTTCATACTCTTCTCACCAACAACCAGAAACAGCCAGAAACACATGGTACACTCACTCATTCTTCAAACCGTTTATCCATTTCTGTTTGTGGGGAAGCTGGTTTCAATCCCAACTGACTATGGGCTCAAGGCAGGGAAACACTGGGAGAGCGCCACTGTGCCACCCGTCGCACTCTACAGTTAATAACTGAATGAATATGACTTTGTGATTAATGAAAGTTTCCCCATTAACCAAGTAAATAAAACACACGTCAATGTTCCTTGGATGATATTCCCTCCATGCCGTTTAGTGAGCGTTTGGATTAAAGACCTAATTGGTTCGTGGCCAGCGAGCTCTAATTACCTCTGCAGAGGCTTTTTACTGTAAAAAGACTTCCGAGAGGCACTCATACAGTCAAGCATGCGCTTATAATTCCCATAAACCTCAGTGGCGAAAAAATATACCCGTCCACAGCTCAGACTTACACCAGTATTACCTGATCCAGATACACAGCAGAATCCTGGTCCAAGTTTAGAAGACCTCAACCTCAATTAAAGAAGAATACAGATAATATATGAAATATCTAGAACATTTCCAAAAACAGAAGTCGTATAACTCCCGAACATCATGAGACTGAACCTTTTATCCATCTGGCTCTCATGACAAGATGGACCAAAAGATCCCTTTAAAAAGGTCTGACCATTAGGGTTAAACGTCTTTAACGAGACCTACCCAATGGAACCAATGAGGGCTGGTTACAATACAAATGGAACAATGACCACCTGAAACAACAAATTCTGGTTTCATTCCCATAAATAAACACTCTCCAGGGGTGTGAGGGTTCTTGTAAAGTCCTGTCCACCAAAATCTAAAATTTCACTCCTGCAGAGGCAGTTGAGTAAAGCTAATTCCAATGGAAACAGGTTTTGATGGATTATTGCAGAATAGACAGCGTGAGGTGGTGTGAACTAGACGGCTGCTTCTGGGAGGTCAAGGTAAGATGGGAAGGGAACCACACTTAACGTTTCAGCTTTGCCTTATTTTGTCTTCTTAATTCTTTTCTCCAAGTACAGAGACCTTAACCGTAGTCCGGGGATCATCCGGATCCTAATCGCTGCCTACAAAATGACAGACTGTTCTCAGAGGTTCTGGGAGCAGGGAGGTTTTCTTGCAATCAATCAGATGAAGCTTTGGTCCTCCATCTTTAAGGAAATGGGAACAGAGTCAGAAAGAGAGATAAGAGCAGGAGGAAAGTGTGGGCCTTTAAATGGCTCTAGATAACATCAGAGTGCCGGTCTGACTCAATAGTGCGTCTAAAGAGAGCAGGAGGAGTACAGTGGGGATCCCTGCTGTTTGAAGAGGCCTGTAGTTTTAGTCTTCCATCCACCACAACATTTTATTTCGACAGGCAAAGATAAGCCAGTACCATTACAGTCTTTTTGGGTGTGCCACAGGGCTCCTTCCTGGGCCCTCTGCTATTCCTTATTTACAAGCTCTTATCTTTCAATAGAGTCAGGAAATTCATCACCATGCTGATGTCTCCCAGATTCATCATATCGCCCTTCCTCCAACAGAGCTGCTGGGTACCTGTGTCTTTCAGGAGAGTTGTTTAGGCTCTGAATGGTTCATAAAGAAGTCCTGCGTTCCTCACCAACCATCCGTTTGCCTGTCATCCAAACTGCAATCTCCTGTAAAACACTTTTTGTGTCTAAATGACTGAACTGTGGAGAGAGAGAGAGAGAGAGAGAGAGAGATCTTTTCTTTTTTTGTGTAAGAAAACAGGACAGGTAGGTGGATAATGAAATTATGCTAACAGGTTTAGCTTGCCGTAGCAGTGCACAGTAGGTAGTGTGTTTTTGTGTATGTGTGTGTGTGTGTGTGTGTGTGTGTGTGTGTGTGTGTGTTCCAGGGGTTCCACTGAACTTCCAATAGGCAGTAAATTAACATTTTATTTATTTTTAAGTGTGATTTATATATACAGTGTCTCAGAAAAGTGAGTACATCCCTCACATTTTTGTAAGTATTCTATTGAAACGCTGAAGATATGACACTTTGATACAA
The DNA here is from genome assembly GCA_037576955.1 of Lepidarchus adonis. Lineage (NCBI taxonomy): Eukaryota > Metazoa > Chordata > Actinopteri > Characiformes > Lepidarchidae > Lepidarchus > Lepidarchus adonis. Next base: position 5,298 of record JBBIGC010042079.1, read on the forward strand.
TTTAAAGTAGTCAGTGTACAGCTTTATAACAGTGTAAATTTATTGTCCCCTCAAAATAACTCAACACACAGTCATTAATGTCTAGAAGAGTTGAAGTGAGGGTAGGAACTCTGAATTGTTGCAGTATGACTGGTAATGGCAGAGGCCTAGGTGATGTGATGGCGAGAAGGAAGATAAATGTCTTGTGAGTACAGGAGACCAGAGGGAATGCACTGCAATTTGAGTGCGAGATGGATAAGGAAGAGAAATTCTGGAGAGAGTTAGGTTAAGTGCTGGAGAGTAGACAGGGTCCTTGCCTTATGACGAGGTTCCGTACCTCGTTGTAAGTTGAATTTTGATGCAAGTCGAAACCCCTTACATAAGCGCCCACTGGGTTTTGCCCCAGAGCCATTCCTCTGTCAGTCCACCAGAGGGAGACATTCACCCACCTGAGGCTCTGTATTACATTTTTTGAGTGTTTCATTGAAGGTACTTTCTCATTTACATTTCACACCATTGGGGTAGAATTGTAGCCACAAATTTCCATAAGTTGAGGACTCTCTGTAAACTCAAGGTAGAGAGAGTGGTGATTGGTGCAGACCTCAGTGGGCATGTAGGTGTTGGGCAGGTTTGGCGTCATGGAGAAGAATGCAGAAGGCCTTTTAGTGGATTTTGCAAAAAGGATGGAGGTGGCTGTGGTAAATACATATGGAGGAAGATGCTCACATGTGGATTATATCTTGTACAGGATGGTCAGTCGGAAGGAGATTGGAGACTGTAAAGTAGTGTCGGGGAGGGTGTAGCTAAACATAGAATGGTAGTCTTTAGAATAACTATGGTGATCAAGAAGAAGGAGGGTGAATGGGGTAAAGGGTAAAATGGTGGAAGTTAAAGAAAGACAGGTTAGGACAGACACTTGGAGGTAGGAAAGCTTACTAGATTGCTGGGTCACTACTGCAGAAGTGGTGAGGGAGAAGCCAGAAAGGGGCTTATTGCAAAATTGTGACAAAAGAAGGAGGACAAGGAAAACTGGTGGTGGAATGATTCAGGAGAGTAAACCGAGAAAGTGGGGTAGTCAGAGAGAGTACAGGGAGATGAGGAACAAGGAAAAGAGAGAGGTGACAAAAATAAGGCGTATGGGGAACTATATGAGAGGAGGGAGAAACGAACTTGTACCGATTGGCCAGACAGGGGAACCGAGCTGGGAGAGACGTGCAGAAGGTCAGGGGGATGAAGGATAGTGATGGAAACACTCACAAATGAGCAAAGTGTGCTGAGGAGATGAAAGGAGAACTTCGGAAAGAGAAGGTTGGATGATGTGGGAACAGTGAACGAGGAAGTGCAGCAGATTAAAAAGGTGGAAGCAATGACGGCTATGAAGAGTATGAAGAATGCACAGATTCTTGAGCCAGATGAGAAGCATGGAGATGTTTAGGACACATGGCAGTGGAGTTTTTAACACAATCTTGGAAAGTGAGAGGATGTCAGAAGACTGGAGAAATGTACTGCTGGATAAAAATGATCAGCCACAGTAGGAAGTCATGGAACAGAGTAGTGGAAGCTAGGTTAAAAGGAGCGGTGATGGTTAGTGAGTAGCATCAAGGTTCCATTCCAAGATAGAGCGCTACATTTGCAATGTTTGCTCTGGGGATGTTGATGGAGAAGTACAGAGATAGTCAGAATGGACCTGTGTGGATGAGAGAGGCTGAGGATATACATGGGAATAGGACGTAGAGAATGGAGTTGCCGGACAGGAGATGAGGAAGGCCGAAGAAGAGGCCTATGGATGTGATGAGAGAGGACATGCTGGAAGTTGGTGTGGAAAAAATAGAAACAGAGGGAGCTGCAAAAAAGAAGAAGAGGAAGATATATAATAATATGTTCAATAGGAGCAGAAGTCCCTAGTGTACAGGTGAGCTGCTGAAAGTGAAAGAGACTGTTTGACATTGTAAAGACACTCAGTCACACAAAGAAAATGTGACCTCTGTATTTTACCCATCATGTGGACACATGAGTAGTGGGCAGCTTTCCATGATGTGCAAGGAGCAGTGTAGCGGGACAGTACCTTGCTCAAGGGTGCCTCAATGGTGCCTGGAATTCAGGGCTTCTCCAAGACCAGAGCCGAGTTGTTCCAGGACCAGAGTCTAACTGCTCTAGGACCAGAGTGAGGCTCCTCCAGGACTGAAGTCTAACTGCTCTAGGACCAGAGTCAGGCTCCTCCAGGACTGAAGTCTAACTGCTCTAGGACCGGAGTCAGGCTCCTCCAGGACTGAAGTCTAACTGCTCTAGGACCGGAGTCGAGCTGCTCCAGGACTGGAGTCGAGCTGCTCCAGGATTGAAGTCTGGCTGCTCCAGGATCAGAGTCAGGCTGCTCCAGGACTGAAGTCTAACTGCTCTAGGACCAGAGTCAGGCTCCTCCAGGACTGAAGTCTAACTGCTCTAGGACCGGAGTCGGGCTGCTCCAGGACTGGAGTCGAGCTGCTCCAGGATCGGAGTATAACTGCTCTAGGACTGGAGTCTGGCTGCTCCAGGATCGAAGTCTGGCTGCTCCAGGATCAGAGTCAGGCTGCTCCAGAACCAGAGAGTGACTGCTCTAGGATCGAAGTCAGGGCTCCTCAAAGACCAGAGCCGGGCTACTCCAGGACCAGAGTCTGGCTGCTCAAAGACCAGAGTCTGGCAGCTCCAGGACCAGAGTCTAACTGCTCTAGGACCGGAGTCAGGCTTCTCCAGGACTGGAGTCTAACTGCTCTAGGACCAGAGTCGGGCTGCTCCAGGACCGGACCCAGTATTACTGCTCTAGAACTGGAGTCTGGCTGTTCCAGGAAAGGAGTATAACTGCTCTAGGACTGGAGTCTGGCTAATCCAGGATCAGAGTCTGTCTGCTTCAGGTTCGGAGCTAGGCTGCTCCAAGATTGGAGTCTACCTGCTCTAGGACCGGAGACGGGCTGTTCCAGGATTGGAGTATACCTGCTCTAGGACCGGAGTGGGGCTGCTCTAGGACCGGAGTTGGGTAATTCTGTAATCTCTAATAGCAGGGCTGACTCCGTTCATGAACAATGAGCTCACTAGACATTCAAACTCACATTGTCATCTCATGTAGCAACACCAGCAGGAACCACTAGGACCTGAGTTTGACATACCTGGTCTATGGTTTTCATAGACGAGACAAACTGTTTAGAAAAGACACTGCGGGAGAATGGGAGCTCTCCCTCTGGCTCTTTGGGCGAACTGACCCCCCGTCTAATACTTCAGTGTGAATCAGTGTGTTAAACAGCAGCACTTTCTCATACCTCTCTCTCTCTTTCTCTTTCTAAATGCCAGCTGTTTGCTTTCCTCTTTGTTCCAGTCCATTTCAGCAGCAAAATTTGTTTCAGTTTTCGGTTCTTCTGGGGGGGAAGTCATTTAGGAGCGAGTGTTCCTGCTGTAATAGACTCGGCTCTAAATGTCATGGAGAAAAGGAGCAGAATGATAAAGGCTGAAAGCTACAGGGACTTGTTGTGACTAGTGAGAACTCTGGGGTTCTTGCTGTGTATGCTCTCTTTTCACCAAAACCGCTTGACCTCTGGAGAGCCAGGTGTGCTCGGGTGTCTGGAGGCACCTTTTCCACAGCAGGAGATCATCTGTGTCAGGCGTGCTCTCACCTCAGGCAACGAGGCTCTGGCCCAGGCAGCAAGGATCTGGCTCTAGCCTGGAGCAACACTCTGGCAGAGACAGTGAAGCTCTGGCTCTAGCCTGGCAGTGAGGCTCTGGCAGAGACAGCGAAGCTCTGGACCAGACAGCAAGGCTCTGGCATAGGCTCTGGCAGAGACAGTGAGGCTCTAGCCTAGGCAGTAAGGCTCTGGCAGAGGCTCTGGCAGAGACAGTGAGGCTCTGGCAGAGACAGTGAGGCTCTGGCAGAGGCTGTGAGGCTCTGGACCAGGCAGCGAGGCTCTGGACCAGGCAGCAAGGTTCTGGCTCTGAACCAGGCAGTGAGGCTCTGGCTCTGGACCAGGCAGCAAGGCTCTGGTTCTGGACCAGGCAGCAAGGCTCTGGTTCTGAACCAGGCAGTGAGGCTCTGGCTCTGGACCAGGCAGCAAGGCTCTAGTCCAGCCTGGAGTGTGTCTGCTGCTCTATGATGTGTTTTATTAGATTTTAAGCAGACATGGTGCGATCGCTCTAAAATAAACAACTCCACCATCGCCACCCCCGCCTTCCTCCGCAATGTCTTATAAAATGTTGTGATTTAGGGTTGATGTTCATGCAGCCGTAATCCACACTGACGTTCATCTGCAGCCACAAATATCAGCCTGCAAACACACACACACACACACACACACACACACACACACACACACACACACACACACACACACAAACAAACACATGCACACTCTGATGCACATGCGCACACGCCTACACACCCACACACACACACAGAGTTATTGTCACTGTTATGACTGTGGAAAGTGACAGATTTAGCCTCAGGTGTAATGGTCACCCAAAACTCACTGATGCATGTGGGGCACCATGTGTGTTCAGCAGATGTTCCACTCCAAAAGGGTTTGGGTGCTGCAGAACATCTATTCACCCTCTGCCTCCTGCTGGTCCTCGGCCCTTGGTCAACACATCCACTTTATTCAGGCCTGTGGACTCTTAACCGCTGCCTCCTGTTGCTAGGTTACAGGTGAGGAAGGCGGCATTGTGCTGTTGGGAGATATTGACACATAATGTCTCTCAGCCAATCAGACAGCAGGGGCGGTGCTTACTGTGGTGTCCTGTACAGCTATGAGAGAATGGAGTATTTATAGTATATAGATTATACATCTCAACACACACTCACACACACACTCACACACTGTGCTATAGAGATTTCAGAATATTGTGAGAAAGTGAGAAATTGAGAGATAGAGTCTCTGCACAGGAAGAAGGTCCTGGGTCCAAGCCCCAGGTGTAATTCTGTGTGGAGTGGACAATCTCTCCCTGTGTTTGTGTGAGTTTCCTCCGGGTTCTCTGGTTTTCTTTCACGGTCTTATGCTTTAGGTTGACTGGCTTCTGTACTTTACCTATAGGTGTGAGTGTGTGAATGGTTGTCTTTCTCCTGCTTGGGCCTTTAGTCAGCTGGGATCAGCTCTAGCTTCCCTATGACCTGAACTGGATAAGCTGTTTAGAGAATGAATGGATGCTTCTACTTGACAGTTAAGCATGATGGTCTGATGGTTCAGCTGTGCAGTTAGCACTGTGCTGATCTTATGCTAAACATTATCTGTTATTTAGCCCCATGAGCCCAGCGATATTAGACTCCTCTCAGGGTTCTTTGTGTAGCTCAGGCCTTTAAACAAATGAGTGGTGAAGAAGCTGCGGCGGGTCTGTTAATCAGCCATAACTCAGGGAGCGAGCAGATAACGGTGTCAGGAACATGGTAAGGTGGATGGATTCCCCAACTCTTCACCTTCATGTCGTGACTGAGACGGATGTGTGCATGCGGGAAACAGAAGTGGCCTTACTGCCCGGTCCCGTTCATTAACCAGCCGCTTCAGCCATTAGCGTAGCGACGGTAGCGCAATTGCTCCTGACGCTAATGGTTTCTCCTGACAGAATGGGATTTCATTAAGTAGCTGAGGAATGTTTCTGCACTTTGATGAAGAAGAAACGCTGTATCTGCACATGTGGGAGGTCAGCTGTGTCTGATCGGAAGTCCTCCACCCTGTCCCTCTCCAGCCTTATTCATATTCCTCCACCTTCAAATAGCCTAGCCGCTAACACTCGAAGTAAATAATCACTCAAACCTTTTCCTCCCCAGATCTTCTGTGGAGTTGCTCACATACCATTCAGTTCTTCATGAAGGTGAAGGTGAAATGCAGCCTGGGAAATAGTATTTATGTGTGATGTAAAAGTGAGGGTACTGTAAGGTATGACCCCAAGGCTCTTCACCTGGGAGGAAATGGGTATAACAATATTGTCAATCAAAATGGCAGAACTGTTTATTTTATAAGTGCAGATCCCGGCGAGTGTATTCATATAGCACATTATCATACACAGTGTCATTCAATGTGCTTTACAAGAAAACAGAGTAGCAAGAAAACAAGCATAGAAAATAGAATGAAAATACAGAGGGTCCTCAACTTACGGAAATTCATGGTTACGTTGCTAGATCTTTTTTTAAATTTTATTTTAATGTGCATATTTACAGTCATATATAGAGTAATAGAATGCAGTTAAATGCCTACTAAATGCTTTACGGTAATATGAGGCTGCCATGTGCTGAGCTGTGTTCCTTGTGTGTGCAGAGATGGGAGAAAAGGTGCTGTGCTGAGCGGCTGTACTGTGGGGGCTGTTTTTTTGCTGGTTTTGCTATGATGTTAATGTTTTATTCACTGTTAGTGTTGAGTAATAGTTCATGTGGATTGGTGGGTGAGATGGGGGTTAATAGTGCAGTGTGTGTGGATCGGTGGGTGAGATGGGGGTTAATAGTGCAGTGTGTGTG
>JBBIGC010042089.1:0-11738 GCA_037576955.1 Lepidarchus adonis
ATTTGTTGTTGTGTTTCTGCTTTTGTGTTTGTAATTCTCAATTTGTTGTTGTGGTTTGCACTTCAGGGCCACCGTAGCAAATAGTGCAAGCACTATAGTATTATACAAAACTTATTTTCTTCTCCTCATGCAAGATTCAAGATTCAATAAGGTTTATTGTCAATACAACAGTATACACAGTACACAGTGTACTGAAATGCCATTTCACACAGCCCCCCACCCTGGTGCATTTATAAGCAAAGTGTACGGTAAAAAAATATATAAAATATGCACAAATATTCAAGAAATACACTTAAATACACGTCTAAAAGTAAATACACTGAAATAAAAACTACATATACATATATTTAAAAAGATACCTATGCAACAAGACAAAGACAGACATGTGTAAGATAAGCTGGTGCAAATGGAGCAAGGTGTAAAACAGGTGTGGAAGTTAAAATACTGTATGGGGGTCTTTTAGTGTGTGTGTGTGTGTGTGTGTGTGTGTATGTGTGTGTATTTGAGACTGTAAAATCGTAGTCATTTTTGTTAAGGCAGCAGATCATGAAGAGCTGATCCACAGCTCCACACACTTGCTGAAAACTATTTTCCCGATGTTACACACTCTCGCACGTGACAGCCAGTGACTCACTCATCTTTAGTTGCCATGGACACTCAGTGTTCCCCAGTGCAAAAGCAAAACACAATTATGAGGGTCTAATTAGCTGCCACAGTGCCTCCTGGGTTAGAAAGATACACTGAAAATTCCTCTTTGAAACGAGAATATTTTCTTATGTGAGGCATTGATTGCAATAGTTTCATATGAATGATTCATTAGATTATGATTTATTTGTTTGTTACACACGCAGTGTAGTGAAATTGACCAACTCTGCAATGTATCCCTCTCACATGCCCATGGTGGTGGGCCGCCTCTGTTGCAGCACCTGGGTGGTGGCTGGGGCTTGGGGGCCTTCTTCAGGGGTACTTCAGCCTGCTGGCTGGTTCTTGTAATCAAACCAGCAACCTTTTATCACAAAGCCACTTCTCTAATCATTAGGATGTGGAGCACTGGATGTGTTCTCAAAGCCCCCATTTAATACATCATACTATACCAGCCTTCATTTATATGGTCTTCATAGGTAGACACAGCTAGGGAAAAACCAGCTATTTCTCAAGTGAATAATGAGCTTCACTGCATCTCATAGCCTTCACATGGTAAGTCTCTTGCCAAATGGCTCATTTGACGAAACTATGGCTGTTTGTGTTTAGTTACCACTGCAGAACATCCAGCCTAAGATATCACATGCAAGCCAAGCACACATCTAGCAGCTGAAGCCTGAGCTCTGGCAATGTACAACTACACTTGACACCACCATTTTAATAGTAGCAGTTGCTAAGTGAATAGTCACAGCACGCAGGCCTTTTAACATGGTAGAGAATGAGGATCTGCACCACATCATTTGGATTGTTTCCAATGACCTTACGAGTTACCCTCCAGATTCAATATCGTCTCCAGGATTTACAAACTATATGAAATGGAGAGGGCAAAACTAGCTAAGGATTTGGAACTTGTAGTGACCGTCTCACTTATTTAACAGTGATTATTATATGGCTCTCTGGAATGCAGATTAACGCCTTATTTAATTTGAATGGGAAGGTGTCCCAGATGTGTGGCATTGTTTTCTTATAACGCCCGCTGCAGATGAATTTCGCCCGTTGCCATGGAAACGAGTTTTGTGCTTCATAACACTCCGCCATTAGCGCAGTTAGCAAACATGGGCAACTGTTTTAACATAAAGGGAATATGGGACATTGTTGTGCTCAAAAAGCAAAGAGCTTAGCCTGTTGCTAAGTAACTACCAGAACATTCCAAAGAACTATTTTTTCTCAGGGCAAGCAACGAAAGTATATTATTTAGTGCATGCCACAAAACTGCAATAATATTGATTATTATAAATCCTTAGAAAAAGTTTATTTACATTATGGGAAAATAAATCCTGATTGGGGGGGGAAGCCTTATCGTGATTTATTTCTCAGAATACATTATCTCTTACTTATTGGATGTCACTGGGAATCACAGCCTAGTATGTGAGTAAACGCCTTTACAGTTTTCTCTTGACCCAGCTATTTTTAACCTGAAGTACATTTAGCTTTAACATAATGAATCAACCTTTTTAAATCTCTTATTTCCTATAGTAGTCTATATTTGGTGAGATTTGAAAAAAAACAAACATTTGGGATTATTTAATGTATAAAATAATTTGACAGCCCTTATATACAGTATATAAAATATCAGGGAAAATAAGTATTGAACACCACCTATTTTCTAAGTAAATATATTTCTAAAGGTGCTATTGACATGAAATTCTTATCAGATGTTGACAACCACTCATCTAATCCACACACGCAAAGTAATCAAACCATAGATGTCCTTATATTAAGTTATGTGTAATAAAATGGAATAACACAGGGAAAATATATTGACAACATTTACTGAAATATCTTTTAATAATTTGTACAAAGCCTTGTTTGTGATGACAGCTTCAAAATCCCTCCTGTATGGAGAAAGTAGTATGTATGCATTGCTCAGGTGTGATTTTGGCCGATTCTTCCACACAAACACCTGCAGTACGGTGCCAGTGCTGGTTCCCAATTAAAAGCAACCACACTTTTCCACTTCAGAAATGTTGTGCTCTTTGCAGGACTGGAACCAAAAGGTGGGTGGGGATAGCAAATTAAGTTCAGATAAAGATAATGCCGGTGAGCAAGTCTGCAGTGCTGTAGTCTATGAAAGAAATCAATGCGCTTTTAGTAATTTGGTCATTGCCAGAATGGGAATAAATTAGAAAGCATGCAAATAAAGAAAAAATATAAATGAAAAGCTTAGAATTGCAGGATTTGATTGGTCAACAGAGCAAATAATTAACAAACAAAAACTAAAGAAGGTGTACAGGCCAGGGACAAGAAAAGCATCTGTGAAGAAGCGGATTCATTTGTGATTCTGAGTAAAAATTTTAATGCTCACCGGAGCATTAAATGCTGCAATGGTGATGCAGGAAGCTGCTGACATGGAACTGCCATCAACATATGATCTAGGTAAACTAAGCTATAGCAAAGCAGAACTACAGTTTGATTTTATTTAACCTGACATAAGTAGAATATTTTAGTTGCTCAACATGTTTTCTAATGTGTTTATGTGGTCATTCTATTGATAAGTAAGATTTAACTTGTTACATAAGTAGTGTAAGAACAGTAAAAATGCTGTATATATACAATGGTGTCAAAAGTGTTTGCTGATTTCTTATTTTTTCCATGTTTGACATAATATAACAATGGTTCATCACCTGAGTTCAATATCTCTAGCTACAACTGGGCCTGATTACTGCCACACCTGTTCTCAATCAAGAAATCACTTAAATAAGATCTGCCTGACAACGTGAAGTAAACCAAAAGATTCTCAAAAGCTAGACATCATGCTGAGATCCAAAGAAATTCAGGAACAAATGAGAAAGAACGTAATTGAGATCTATTAGTCTGGAAAAGGTTATATAGCCATTTTTAAAGCTTTGGTACCCCAGCGAACCACAGTGAGAGAAACATGGTACAGTGGTGAACCTTCCCAGGAGTGGCCGGCCTACCAAAATTCTCATCAAAGACCCCACAACAACATCCAAAGAACTTTAGGCCTCACTTGCCTTAGTTAAGGTCAGTGTTCATGACTCCACCATGAGAAAAAGACTGGGAAAAAGATATGAAAAGGCTTTGAAGGCTTGTATCAATTTTGCCAAAAAACATCTTGATGATCCCCAAGACTTTGGGGAAAATGGACTAACAAGACCAAAGTGAAACTTTTTGGAATGTGTCTCATTACATCTGGTGTAGAAGTAACACCGCAGTTCAGAAAAAGAAAATAATACCAACAGAAAAATATGCTGGTGGTAGTGTGATCGTCTGGGGCTGTTTTGAAAAAACTTGCTGTGATAAATGGAACCATGAATTCTGCTGTCTACCAAAAACTCCTGAAGGAGAAAGTTCGCACATCTGTTCATGACCTCAAGCTGAAACAAAATTGGGTTCTACCGCAGGACATTGATCCAGAACACACCAACAAGTTCACTTCTGATTTGTTGAAGAAAAGCTAAATTAAGTCTTTGGAGTGGCCTAGTCAAAATCCTGACTTGAATCTTACTGAGATGCTGTGGAATGACCTAAAATGGCGGTTCATGATTGGAAACCCTCCAATGTGGCTGATTTCAGTTCCTGCTATAAGGAGGGCCCAACTTCACTTTCACTTTGTCACACAGGGCCATGTAGGTTTGGATTTTATTTCTCTCTTTATTTAAAAATCACATTTTGTGTTTACTATGCGTAATCAGCATCACATAGATATTAGCTATAATCAATTAATTACAATTAATATAATTATTTCCAACGTTGTTTATGTTAAGACTTAAGACATGTTAAGAGTATTTCATCAGTGTAGCTCTTACAGCACAGGTAGTGTCTGAAGAGTGTGTTGTATGTTTCCATGCTAAAACTGTTGCCATGTTCCTCACATATGTTGTGCAGTACACAGCAGGTCAACACCATCTTCACAAGTTCAATCTCACAGTAATTCCTTTTTAACAAACACCTCGAACATCCTTTCAACCTCCCCAAGCTCATTTCCACTACTGCCATTACACTGCTTAGTCTGTAATTGTTCTCTGCTGCTGTGGGGTTAATCTGCCATTGCCTGAGTATGACTTATTCAGACAGTTCTGCAGGGGGTTTGCAGGGTCAGCAGGGGGTATGCAGGTCACTGATCAGGTAATTGACAACTTCACAGCCAGAGAATGAGGTGTTTATCTTCCCAATTGAACTTGGGTGCAGATAAAGTCAAAAGACTCATGTGAGACTCAGAAATTTTGACTAAACTGCGGCGAGATGAAATCAGAAACAATGGTAAGCCACCACTGCTGTGCCTGTGGGTGTCCATGTCCACAACACCCACATTTTACGCCTGCATAGATATCTTAAAGCAATCTGTAAAAAATGTAATGATGTTACAAATTACTTAAAAAATAAACAACTCATGTTTAATGAGAAAACATTACTGAAAAGCATTACTGTTAGCATTTGAGCTAATGCTAATCCATGATAAAAATAACGAATAAAAATGGTAAATAAGACAGAAGTGATTAAAAACTTTACCTGTCATCTTGCCCGTAATCCTTGGTGATCTCTTTTAATGGCAAAATAGCGCTGAACAGATATATTCTTAAAGTTTGGAGGAGCATCTGAAAACCCAACATGTGGTCTGCCATTGTTGGTTTGTGAAGTGGGCATGGTATGTGGTATGTGTGTCATCCTGGCTCTAATCAGGCACAGAGGCAGTGGAAATTTGGGCCGGTTCTTACTGGATTCCAACTTCAGCACCGGCTGAGGACTGGAATCAGTGCAGTGGAAATGGGGTAACAGTCTCCAAATCCTGAAGGTTTGTTGGCCCCTTCTTTAAACTCTGACCTTGAGTTCTTTTCACAGATTTTCTATAGGATTCAGGTCAGGTGATTAGCTGGGTCATTCTAGCAGCTTTCTTTTCTTTCTCTGAAATCAATTGAGAGTTTCCTTGGCTGTGTGCTTGGGATCATTGTTTTGCTGAAATGTCCACGTTCATTTCATCTTCATCCTGGTAAATGGTGGCAGATTTTTATTAAGAATGTCTCTGTACATTTTTCCATTCATCATTCAATTATATGAAGCCTGTCAGTGCTGTATGCTGAAAAACAGTGAGGCGAGCACCTGGTTGAGGCCGGTTTATGATGAAATGATGTTCTTTTGAAAGCAATGCCATCAGTATGTTTTGCAACAATAAGGTGGCGAAGGTTTCGAGAGCTCTTTGGTTTTACCCATCTATCATGAGATGTTTCTTGTGTAACACCTTTGTACTGAGACACTTTTTATAGTTATCAGTTGGGACTGAACCAGCTCATATAAATTGTACTAAGTGGCAGGATTGCTTTCTATTAACTGTTAGATTTCAGCTGGTGTCATGACTTTCCATAAAAAGTCCTAAGAGCTGTTTCAAAATGTGTCCAGTTCTGCAGTTTTAAATGTGTCGTTCTGTGACCCCAAATCAGTCTTGTGACCCCAGATACAACACAGGTACAGTATAGCCCAGAATTCAATGTTTCATCAATAATGGCAAGCCATCCAGGCCCAGGTGCAGCATAACAGGCCCAAACCAAGACACTCCCACCACCATGTTTCACAGTGTTTTTCTTCCAGACTCGAACGTCACACTATCTAAACAACCTGACATGCACACACATTTACACACATAACAGACTTTTAAAAATCTCTAACATTCAAGAGCTGAAGCAGTTCTGTATGGATGAATGGGTTAGAATTCCTGTGCAGAACTGATCAACAGTTACCCCAAACATTTTAGCTATTGTTGCACAAGGATGTCACACCACATACTGAAAGCAAAGGTTCATTTACTTTTGCCACATGCAGATGTGTAGATGTATAGATTTCTTTCAGTAAAGACATGACCAAATATAATATTTTGGCTTGATTTGTTTTACTAGATTTTCTTAATCTACTTTTAGGACTTACAAATTAGGCAACAAGTGAACAGCCAGTTCTTTAAACTCACTATGTGTCACAAGGTGACAATCAGAGCATCTCCAGTGTTCAAGGTATGCTGGATATAATGCTGGTACAATGTCATGGCTGATGAGTGTGTGAATTCTGTTCTGTTTTGTTTTGTTTTAGCTGGTATCAGTCATGCATAGTAACTTCCTCTTCACACAGTCTAATCTAATTACCAAGAAACTGGACTGAGTTCAGTTACAGTAATCTGTAGTGCCATGGAACCACATTTCCAACATCAGTACACAAACCATAAACTGCATGTGAACAGTCAGAACACTCCTCAGATCATGTGCCATACAGTTTCAGTTCATATATGTTTATGTTATGGTTTGGGTTTATAGGTTTTGAATATCCTATGTAAATACAGATTAGTGATAAAGGAAAAAAAAATGAACATAAAGACCAAAAATTAATACCTTGACCCAACACTTCTGCTTCAATATGCATTGCCATATATTCTACAACTCTGGAACTGAATAGATAGAACATCATTCTTCCAAAGGATATTCCCCCGGCTAGTGTGTTGATGATAGTGATGAAGCTTATGTCTAACATCCATTATCCAATATCTCCCATAGGTCTTCAATTAATTTTACATATGCTGACAGGAAGGGCAACAGCCTATGATTTATGCCAGCCCATTCACTGACCCCTCATTCTCTGAGGATGGGGTCATTGTCACCTAAGAAGAGACTATACCTTTTAAATACAAATGTTTCATAATAGGATAAAGGTGGTCACTCAGAATAGCTTTATATTGATTTGCAGTGACCCTTAACCCTAAGGGGACAAGTCAATGCAAGTGAATTGATTCAACTCTATTTACTTATGCCTCGTTGGTATAGAATGTATTGTAACGATGGTGGGAGGGGGGTGGTGCTCCACCAGCTGCAAGGCATCTTGGGAGTGAGGGACCGTGGGTTTTTGGGCAAGTTCTCAGGTTCTCTGATTCTAAGAGAAATGTGCTTATGTAATAAATATTACCAGTATTACTAGGGAGACTGATGGCAGTGGTCCGCGCTACCCTGGGCTAGACAATTGGTCTGACTGGTGACCTGGGGAAGCCGGATGGCTGCCATTAGACCCGCTCACCAAAGCGTAAGGTTAGTGCAAACTCTGCCACTAGAGGGCGCACAGGTTCCGGAAGCTTTTATAAAAGCTGGTAAATAAATCCAGGATGGGCCGTATCCCGTTTTTCCAACCAAAGCCTTGGTGTAAGTCTCTTCTTTTCCAGTCAAAGGATTTCCACACTGAAATACTGTTACAGTGTACTAGCTAATCTTTATTTCTGGATTACTATGTATGTTTTGACATACCAAATAAAGCCAACATGGAAAGGAAAAATACACTACAAAAATCAGCAGGTTTATACACTCACTTAAAGTGTAAGCTTTTTTGTACAATCGTGAGTTAGGCTTCATCGTGAGCATTAATCAAATGTTCAGAATGTTTTTTTACATTTTCTCTGTTGACATCAAAATAAAAAAAAAAACAGCTAAAAAATATTTATCTATATCTATCTTCCTTGTTCCTTTTATAATGTGTATTTAATTATTAAATTACATACAATAGAACAAAGAAATAGGTTTAAAAATCACCAAGAACAATGGCTGTCATACTAAACATATATAGTAATGTAGAGATGAGTAAAAATTAGTATACAGTACTTTAATATATATTTTTTAATTATGTAAATAAGCAAACATTTTACCCTCTTTCATGCAATGTATGCAGATATACAGGATAATTCTATTTGTTAAGCTCTTTTTGTTAAGATGTTTGACTTTTCAAATTCCACACATTTCAGAGGTTTTAAATTTTTTTATTTAATCAATTTCATGATAGATTTCAACTTATGGACAAATGGCCTCATGTTATCTTCAAACAATATTGGAAATGATGCAGAATTAATAACTGAATCGATGATTGGAAACTGCTCAGTCCCTGAACAATAACATTTCCATCCCCATGCTTCAGACTTGATATGCGGTTGTTCTCCAAAGTAGCTTGGTTCTACACCTTACGTGTACTGTTACTGTGGCCAAACAACTCTATGTTCATTATTCCAGCAGGCCTGTACTGTATGTTCTTTGGCAAACTGTGGCCTTGCTATAATGTTCAAAATGCAGGCCAACTGTCCTATCTCTTTCTGATTATAAATGTATGGACATTTACACCAAGGGTTACATGGCAATATATTTTAAACATTTGGAAATTTTGGAGACTTCTTTTTACATCAAACAATCTGCTCTTGAGATAAATTTCTTGCAGTAGCCATTTCTGGACAAACTGACAGTGATTTGAAATATATACCGTCGGTAGATACTTTTCCTTTTTATAATTTAGAGATCCTTTAATATCCATTGACAGACTCATATGCACCCACAACTACAACTTCAGCCTACAGCAATATAATGAGCTTAAACACTAGAAGAAAAATTCAGTCAGCTTTAAATCACGAAAGAGCAGCACAGACTCCAGACTTAAACTCCATCTAGCTGGTTTGGGATGAACTGAACAGAATGGTCAAATCAAAGTAACTAAACTATAGTATAAATATATATATATAGAGAATGTATAAGAAATTATATTAACTATGTATATTGTAAAGCACTTTGAGCTGCATCCTGATGTATGAAAATTGCTCTATAAATACAGTAAAGCTTATTATTGTTACCTATGAGAATTGTCTGTATTACATTTAAAGGCTTTATTTATTTCCTATGCTGCAGGGAAACTGTATTTTAACCTGGTACTTCATCCCTGATCATTGGGTAGTGGTATTTCACTGGACTAAAACGGCTTAAATTTCAATAAAAAAACTAAACTTTGATGGTGTTCTAAAAGTTTTGAACAGTAGTGTGGTCTGAAAAATCAAGAACTATATCAGGATCACATGACATTTTTATTTCTAATTTTCATGGATAAATATTTCTCAGAAGCTCCGCCCATTCCACTGTGAAAGCCTCCTGCTTTCATAGAATAATATCAAAACAAACACCCTTTAACTTTCAGGAGAATTAATACACTAATGCTTGACTGAGGAGGGAAAACTGCTTTTCTTCTGCAAATCTCCTTGGGGCTACAGGAAGCATATTTATATTTGTTTAGTTCTTAAAGTCCCTTATCATCTCCATTCACCTGCTTCCTGTGAGTGGCATCCCATGAAGAACAGCACATTGTAATTAGAAAAAATCTCATTAAAACACAGAAAACAGGAATCCACTGGGAGAAAAGCTACAGTCGCTCTTCACATACACTCATAGATGAGCAGTCAAGAAAAACTGGATGAAGGGAGCTGTCAGTATTTTGACAGAGGCTATTCACTACAGAATGCCCTCTTCTTATAGCAACACAGTAATTAGCTGACTGTGAATTTTTAAACCAATCAACAAAATGATCCTGTTTCTAAAACACAGCTAATCAGTGCAAACAGAAAACGAGTGGTACAGATGATCCAGATGAATGAAATGATTCTGTTTCTAATGCAAACAGAGCAGTATATAACACCAATATAACACCAGTCTTTTAGGCACAGTGGCAAAATCAACCTTTTTAATGCTAAATAATAAAGGGAGGCTGTAAATACAAGAGAATTTATTGTAAAATCACAGTTTGTAGTTTTTTGTTACCATTGTACCTTATATATATATATCTTTAGTACTTTTATATTTATTAACTTTGTATTTTTATTAGTATAAGATGTATGTTTATTTTTTGTCACTGTCTCTATGTTGCATAAGCTACATAAGCAATTTCCTTAGGGACAATAAAGTTTTTCTGATTCTGATTCTGAAACACCACATTGCTTAATAATTGTAACCTTCTTTCATTGGCAGCTGCTTGATCAACAGCAACACAAATACATTCCTTGTTTTCCACTATGGCAGCACTTGCGTTACTATATTGTTTCCCATGCTCTATAACTTCTTTCTCTTTCTTTTTTACATACTCATGTGTCAGGGTTTTGATCCCCCATGTTCTAGTCATGTGGCCAGAGGTGGAAAGTAACTAAGTATGTTTCCTTGAGTACTATACTTAAGTACAGTTTTTGAGTATCAGTACTTTATTTTTTGGAAACTTTTAACTTTCACTTCACTACATTTGAAAGACAAAATCGTACTTTTCACTTCACTACATTTCTATCAAGGTTCTTGTTCCATTTAAGTAGAAGCATGTAATGGTGATTTCCTCATCTCAAACAATTTATTGAAACAAAACCCAACAACAGTGGTGAGTAAACCACAACAAACAATGTCAATGTGTTTAATGATGGGTCATGTGACCTTGAGCATCAATTACAGCTTGACAACGACGCCTCATGCTGTTCAGAAGTCGGCTTATTGTCCGCTGAGGCATCCCACTCGTCTTTAAGGTCAGCCCTCAGGTCATTAAGGTTCTGGGGTACAGAGCCTCTACACGGTGACTCAGCTGATTCCACTGGTTTTCTATGGGATTCAGGTCTGGAGAAAGTGCAGCCACTCCACTGGAGGTTCCTCAGTGTCCAGCAGCCGTTCCCTAATGATGTGACCTCGATGAGCTGGAGCATTGGTGTCCATGAAGATGAAACTAGGCCTGTGTTGTTCATGCAGGGGCACAATGACTGAATTAATGATGTTATTCAGGTAGTATTGATTATACACCCCTGCCGATACTGTTCATCAATTGTTAGGTGTCGTCTTTGTCTCATGATGTTAAAATGTGAACAGCATGATGAAGAGAACTGTTTAAATACTAATTCTGATTAAAACAGGAAATTTATTGGTCGATTCTCGGATCAAACACCTGTTGTGAATTTTGCCGTTTGCTCCTTGTTAGAGACCAGCAAGTTGTGTAAAAAGTACTGAAACATTGAACAGTTGGACATGGGCATTCAAAAGTTTAGGGAAGGTCACATTAATTTTACCTGTGAAAGTTATAGTGCATTTAAGTTACATAATGAAATTTCGGTCCCACTTTATATTAAAGTGTCTCTAATTACTGTGTAGTTACACATTAACAATGCATGTAACAGTGAATTTGTTATTACAACAATCAAACTACACTTGTGTAATTACATGTAGGGAAAATGTGTTATTACAACAATCAAAGCACACTTGTGTAATTACACAGGTCAA
>JBBIGC010042108.1:0-11738 GCA_037576955.1 Lepidarchus adonis
TATCTATCTATCTATCTATCTATCTATCTATCTATCTATCTCTCTCTCTCTCTCTCTCTCTCTCTCTCTCTCTCTCTTTCTCTCTCTCTCTGAACATTTTTACATTGTTGTCTTCATATTCAGGTGAAAGCATGATTTTCTTATTTGGCAGTCTCACACTAGGCTTGGACTAAATTATGCTCTTAGTAGGGCTCCAGTGGATGTCCTGTCGAGCAAAGTAATACACTGTCTGTGTACCTTACCATAGCTCATGTAGTTCTAAATTGCCACAGAAACTATATTACAGGACTCATGTCTCTATGGACTCAATGGCACTACATGTGAAAAGTGATTTTGTATGCAAAGATCTGATTATGTGCAACACCGGCAAGTTTGACTATTGCTACCAGAATGTGAAGAGCAGCCCTTGGCTAGATGCTTAAAAAACAGCTGACATTTCTAACAGTACTGAAAATGGAAGACACCAACGCGTCTCATACCCACAGCATTCACAGTTCATTCTTCTTCCATCTGGCAGATGTTTTAATGATGCTGCCAAGACTCAGTTGTCGTTCTGCTTCCGTTGTTTAATTTCTCCTTTTCTACTTCAGCAGTTTGTCTTATCGTCCTTTTATTTCCAATTTGTGAGACGCATATTTCCCACAGTTCACACCTTCAGGAGAATGGATTCAGGGGACTCTTTGCTCCCCACTGTGGATGTTCAATCAAAGCTGTGAATGTTCTCATTGGTCATGAAAAGGGCCAGATTCATGTACACACACTGTTTCCAGAAAAGTTGTTCTTGTCCAAACTTTATAAAAGGATTTCCACTAGTTTTAATGAATTTATTTGTATTTTGTAAATATACAATTTAATGGCTCAGGTAATAATAAAATCAGGTAACACTGGCTTGGAAGACTCCACATTAAACATATTAATGGGCAGCAGATTAGGTATCATGCAACTAGATTTAATTGCAACTGGTCCTCCAAAAATAGGGTAAAAAAATATTGAGATTAAAAAGCAGTTTGGTAAATGAATAAGAAGTACAATATGAGCATATATGGGCAGTAGGAACTCATAAAAGTATACTGCATATTACTCATCTATAATTAGTATAGATTAATAATTTAAAATACTGACAGCAATAGTTATATATATTGATCTACTGTTAGCCGCCATCTTGGGATAGTGGTTCTCGGTTGCGGGTTCCTTGTGCTCTTTAGCCGGCATCTTGGGATAGTGGTTCTCGGTTGCGGGTTTCTTGTGCTCTTTAGTCGGCATTTTGGGATACTGGTTCTCGGTTGCGGGTTCTTTGTTCTCTTTAGTTGGCATCTTGGGATACTAGTTCTCGATTGCGGGTTCTTTGTGCTCTTTAGTTGGCATCTTGGGATACTAGTTCTCGATTGCGGGTTCTTTGTGCTCTTTAGCTGTACTGGTTCTTGCTTGCTGGCTTTTGCCATTATTTTGTCAGTCGAAACGGTGGACAAGCAGGATTCACCGTCACAATGATTTGCGCCTGCCACATGGAAACTGTTTTCCCCTAGAGGCTAGGAAGCGCACAAACATTAACCTGTGAGCGAGGAATGCCGGTGGATGGCCATCCACCACCAGCTCGCTTGCACGAACAGAACACAACACATTCATTGCCCCGCAGCATTGCTCTCCTCCCTGAAAACCCACAGAGCATGCACAAAAGCCACAATAGTGGAACATTTCCCCACTCCCATGATGCACCTCTCCCAAACAGCCAATAGGTGCCCCCCAGGACCATTGCAATATATTGTATCTATATCTAACGCTTTTTAATACATGGTTTCAGAGAGTACTCAATGTTAGGCTCTTGCCTAAGAAATTACAATATTGCGGCATTAGGTTTATAGGTCCAGATCTGATCTCCTGAGGAAAAAACCTTAGGAGGAACCAAGACTCAGTAGGGGAACCCATCCTCCTCTGGTTGACACCGGATGGCAATAAAGTAAACAGTCAAAAGATGATAGGTTATAATTGTTAATAAGTTCAATGGCTAGAGGTGTAGGCAGCAGATGGAGGCGTGGGAGGAAGAGAATAAAGCCCCACTGGTTGAAGGACCAGTAGAGTGTACAGAATTGATTGGGGCAGGTCCTAGTGTGGTGGATGATCTAATGGGCAGATATGGACTGTCTGGAAGCCTCAGGGATGGAATGAATGTTGATACAATTGTGAAAGGCGAACATGGACTGTGCATGGAAATTGTGACCACATTACAATGTATTTTGTGTTCTTCCAACACACATGCACCAGTTTAAACATTTTTTTTTTATTTTCATGCCTTGATCTAACTGTTTTGATCTAATGGCTGTTGGTGAGTTTAATGGAAGTTTCTCAACGACATGTCTTTCGAGACCTCAGTGCAAACTTCTTCTGGTTTTAAAAGGTGGAATAAAATCCACACAGCTTCCACTAGCTGATCATAGTTTAGTAAATCAAGTGTAATTTTGCCAACAAATTTAACTCAAGACAACAATATGAAGCAATATGGTGCGGTTTGCTTTGTAGAATAATGTAAACTATGCACATGGTGTAACAAGCTTAATTGATGTTTGCCAATGGAGTATACAGTATGTGAAAAACAGAATGGTTGCATGTTCAAGTCCTGACCCAAGCACTACTGAGGAACCCTTGAGCAAGGCACTGTCCCCACTTCACTGCTCCCTGGGCACCGTTGGTGGCTGCCCGCTGCTCCACGTGTGCACACATGATGAGTTAAATGCAGTTAAATGTTCACAATGACAAATCACTTCCACTTCAACAGTAGTTTCATAGATGCTGGAGATTAGAGGTTCTATATTTGTGTCATGTACTTAAGCTAATGCCATTGAATCAGCGTTCAGTCAAGTGATGGTAATTAGTAGCAGCATTGGTGATGGTGTGTGTTATACAGGGAGAGTTTGCTAGCTGATTCGCGCAGCAGGTTGTCGGCCTGGCAGTGCTGAAAGGGTGTGGCACTGTTGGGTACTGTAGGGCTCATCAATAGTTAGCAGCTGGGCCGCCATAATATGTAATCCACCACATGCGCAGTATCTCTACTCACTGTTGCATGATACTCCTGGGTTTTGCGTGACCTTTGCTCAAATGCATATTCATGAGGGAACAAAATGCACTTTTTTGAGTTTCATCATGCATCCCATCCCTAATCTGCGGATTTAGGAGCATTTACGGCTGAAACTTTCACAAAAGGCTTAGTACATTAAGTCCTGAGTCTCTTATTCTGAGCAAGCTGTTGTGTGCACATAATTTCTTTGAGGACATGAAGTTTTGTGCTCTGAGTCTTCTTTTTATTTGTTGTTATCCATATCCGAAATAAAAGATGACTTTATTTAGTCTGCACTATGTTTAGGCAACCCATTCTGGTTTCTGTTCAGTTTTACTTTCCTTGGGCATTTTTACACCTGCGTACATCCCTTCCTTTTTTTGTTCTAGGGGTAAGGTTCTCAATGTGTGTGTATAACACAGTATCAGCAATAAAAAATATTCTCACTGCATCAAAGAAGTACTTATGAATTTGTGTAATTTTGGGTGAAAAGGTAAATAAAATAAAGTGCAAGAAATTGACGAGAGAGAAAAGCAAAAGGGGGAAAGATGTCTCTCAAGGCAGTAGCTAAGTATTAATAAAAATGGAAATCAATGCAATGCTTTAATGCAGCAATTCACAGGCACGTGGTTAGGTCGCTGATAATATTTTCAACTTCCTAATGCTTAATATTGCTTTTTATTTTCTGCCCTTTGCACATTATTACAGCCAACCTTCGAGTCAAGCTTTTTTCTTCTTAATCTATCAGCATTCTGCCTTATGATGAACCTCTGTCTTTCAGATTGGTATTGTGGGTCGAACTGGGGCAGGAAAATCTAGCCTGACCAACTGCCTGTTCCGCATCATTGAGGCAGCCGATGGGCGAATCGTCATCGACGGCGTTGACGTTGCCAGCATTGGGCTCCATGAACTCAGGAGCAGACTGACCATCATTCCTCAGGTAATTGATATGTGCACATGATCACAGCCAACCTGTATACCTGTTTAAATGTGTACTTACGTAGCCATACTGTGCTAAATGATGTAGGAGAAGAAAACATGTCCATTGTATGTCCTCTGCTTATTGTAAACCAATTGAAAGAAATCCAGTGTGATCTCTCTGGCCTTGTTCACAGGACCCTGTGCTGTTCTCGGGGACTCTGAGGATGAACCTGGACCCATTCGAGAAGTTTAGCGACGAGGACATCTATAGAGTCCTGGAGCTGGCTCATCTGAAGGAGTTTGTGGGGGGTCTTGCAGCAGGACTTCAGCATGAGGTAGCTGAAGGAGGAGAAAATCTCAGGTAGGATTCCAAACACTTCAACCCTGCAGGTTCTGGGCTTTATTAATCTTCTGCATGTCTGACGACAATACACAGAACAATGGAATCTACACATTATCTCTGTCTAATAATCCATTACTGTTATTGTTGTTATTATTTTTGACTGGCATTTCACAAAAAAAATTCATTGTAGTTGACAAAATATGGTTTCCCCAACAGTAATTAGCAGCTCATTTTAAAAGTATCCATAACCTGGAATGCTGGCACATATCCTCTGGTAGCAATGGTTATTACACAGAACTAGCTGCCAGGAGTTATGTGCCATTTACCATTAATTCCCATGACAAGTAGACTACACTCAAATGGATTGATTAAAACAAGTGGCTAATAAACATCTTATAACCACACAATGGAAAAAACTCAGCATGTTTTAGATTTGTCTGAACTGAATGTCTGGTGCAAAATAATCTTCAAGCAGTAGCTCAGATACAGAGCGGTAGTCTTGTCTTATACATAGTCTTGGTATTGCTGTTCTATGAGCCATTTCTTCAATCCATCTAGGGTTTGCTCAAATCCACTTTCCCTGGTTGAACAGCGATGCACTAAACCAGTCAGGCCTATTTATTTTAAAAGCCAGGTGTACTTGCACTTTGGTGAATTGCCGTTATAATGGCAGGTCTTACAGGATGAGAGCAAGAACGATTCTCAGCTGTTCGTGAATGTAGTGAAAATGCATGAGCGAAGTCCCAAAAAAGTGGACTCTCCTGCTGTTAAAACAGCTCTGACTGTGTCAGCAGTAACTTTTTGTGCTACAAAAGCCCTTCTCTGGGATTGTCCCAGGTGACCAAGCCTTTACATTAATGAGCCATGCACATCCTTGAGCCTTTTCATGATTCACAGATTCACAGGTGACTTTTGTTTTGTTCTTGGTGGGTGTAAGACAGGACCACATGCATACATCAATTCATCCATCTGTTGTCTAGTGTCTAGAGTCTTAAAATGGCAAGCATGGTGCTGAAATGTGTTTGAGATTACACTTAATATGCACCAATGAACTCGGTTACGTGACTACATCATCTGTGTGAACTTCACAGTGTTGGTCAGAGGCAGCTGCTGTGTCTGGCCAGGGCTCTGCTCCGCAAGTCGAGGATCCTGATCCTGGACGAGGCCACGGCCGCTGTGGATCTAGAGACGGACGACTTGATCCAGAGCACCATCCGTCGAGAATTCGCCCACTGCACTGTGCTCACCATCGCCCATCGCATCAACACCATCCTGGACAGCTCACGGTGGGTGGGGCTGGTAGTTGAGACTAAATAAAAAGTCCATATAGAACAAGATCCCAATGGGAAGAGAGAGTTCTAGAGTTGCCCCTTTGAGTGCACTGCAGCTGTTACAATGTTCAATAAAATAGGACACTAATGAAATCTTTCTCCCAAGGATCCTAAGGATATGTTGTGATCTCAAGCTTTTATCAGGAAAGTTTGATTTTTTTAAAGGTTCCTCAGTTGCAGCAGGCCTTCTAGTCCCAACAAATTTGCCAAGTGTCATTATGAGAGCACTGATATTATGTACACTTTCATCATCCACTGAAAGGTTCAGTTAAGGCAAGACTCAACAAAAAAGATAATGTGTCAAAGAGGGAGACATAGAGCACTAATGGCTCTTCTCCTCCAGTGTAACTGCCTGATCTCATCCACGACAGCAGAGCAGCAGAGGCTGGTGTAGTCTGGGTAACCTTTAGAAAACCTATGTTGTTGTGCACTGAGAACAGAGCTATCCCATAAAAAGAAAGCCATGCCATCATAAAATGCTGTAAAACCGACCGATCTCATAAGAATAATGTTTGTAAATTCTTTTCAGACATTGTGTTTATTTTTTCTATAAAATATGCATTTGCCTTATTTGCGAACAGTAAACAATTCATTACTGTTTTAAAATATCAGATCTTAATTAAATTCACGTATTGTGTCAAACTGAATTTTTCATAAGTTTAGTCTAAGATTTAGAACTAAACATAAGCAGAAAGCTGGGTGGGTTTTTTGTGACTAATCTGTCATTGTGAACACACCACAGCACACAGTGCACCACAGCAAAATGTGACCTCTGCATTTCACCCATCACACGTGCACACGTGGAGCAGTCAGCAGCTATCAACAGCGCCCAGGGAGCAGTGAAGTGGGGGCAGTACCTTTCTCAAGGGTACCTCAGTGGTGCCCAGGCTGGGACTTGAACCTGCAACCTTCTGATCCTAAGGGCAAAGTCCTAACCATTAGGGTGCAATATTTTAAAATGGAAGAAACACCAAAATAACATCAATCTCACTTGGTCATGGACTCCACACAAGAGCACAATTTGTAGGCTGAAGATGATCATGAGAAAGGTGAGAAATCAGCCTAGAACTACACAGGAGGAGCTTGTCAATGATCTCAAGTCGGCTGGGACCACAGTCACCAAGAAAACCATTGGTAACACACTACGCCCTAATGGATTAAAGTCCTGTAGTGCTGCAAAGTCCCCCTGCTCAAGAAAGCAGATTCGAAGGCCCTTCTGAAGTTTGCCAATGAACATTGACTGGAAAACCTGGAGGTGGTACCATTATGCTTTGGGGATGTTTCTCTGCTATGGGCACAGGACAACTTCCCCACATTAACGAGAAGATGAACACATACTGTAAAATCTTGAGTGACAACCTCCTTCCCTCAGCCAGGACACTGAAAATGGGTTGTCACAACAATGACCCAAGGCAACAAAGGAGTGGCTCATTAAGGTCATGACGTGGCTTAGCCAGTCTCCAGAACGTAATCCCATAGAAAACCTGTGGAAGGAGCTGAAGCTTTGAGTTGCCAATGACAGCCTTGAAACCTTAATGATTTAGAGCTGATCTGCAAAGAGGAGTGGACCAAAATTCCTCCTGCTATGTGCGCAAACCTGGTCAAACTACAAGAAACGTCTGACCTCTGTGCTGGGGGATCAAATGCTTACTTCACACAATGAAAGGCAAATCAATTATTTTATATATTTTATATAATGTAATTTTCTGGATATATATATATAAAGCATTTCCTGTTCACATAATAATACCTTCACACACATCCTTGTCTTTCAAGAAGTGTCAAGAAAATCATTCCCAACTCTGAAGAGCATCTATCAATCCTTATTTTTGGTCAAATGTTAATGTTGAAGTTGTAACTTTTATTATTTTATATAATTTTTCTATTTCTTATCACAGGGTGATGGTTTTGGATGCAGGCAAAATAGTGGAGTTCGACACCCCCAGCGCACTGTTTGAGAAACAGGGCCACTTTTTTGCCCTAGCCAAAGAAGCTGGAATCACGTCAGTACAATACACAGCATTATGAACTTTGCAGAGTGGACAGAGCGCTTGGATAGAGCTCTAGGACACAAGCCACAGTCTGCTCCGGTCAACCACAATCTGCTGTTGTGCCCACAAGAGAAGTACTTAGCTCAGCAGTGCTCTCGGTAGACTGTAGCTGCACTTGTAAGTCACTCTGGAGCCTGCATTTAATACATGACTTTGAAAAAGCTGTAGAAAAAAGGGGTTCATGCTGCTTTTGGCTCACACTATTTGCTCAAAGTCTTTTTTTCTGCTCCAGCATGTACCTTACCTTTAAAAGGAATGAACGAATCAAGAGGAATTGAATCTGTCTTATCTCCTAGACATTTTTTTACATTGTTTTTTGTTCATGTATGTTTCAATGTGACCCCTGTTTGCTAGTAATACAGTTTTGCTCATATTTAGTCATTTAAAGTTGGGGCCCCTATACCATATGCACAAAAAGACAAATATGATTTAAATTTCATGTGCAACAATTTCATGTGCAACACTTAAAGCAAATTCACAGTTATGCATGGTTTACATGAGGTTATTTTTCTCTTCTATCCATTCCATTAATCATCCCATATCAGAAAGCAATTCTGAAGGAGCAGTGGATTGGAAAATTGAACAGAATTTGCCTTTGAAGTTCATGATTCATTTACAGAGGTCATTTCCAACAAGTGCTTTTGGTGCAAACCAAGTCATTTCCCCTCTGATAGCTAATTTATCTTCTCTTCTTCCACTCCCTCTTCCACCTAGCTGAATTGTGATTTATGTCTTTGTGGTTGTTTATGTAAATTATACCATGTGGAATTTAAATTCTTTTGCTAAAATGTTGAAAATGGACCTCCTTTATGTTCAGGGTGATTCACAGTCTCCATTTGTTGTTCCATAGTAACTCAGTTATGAATGTGTTTTCTGAATTACCTACGTCATATGCAGCTTAGATGTAGGTGTCTACCTGCCGTAGTTAGACTTCGAGTAAGAAATTAATCTCACCTTTCAAATATGCATCAGGTGCCTTTATTAATATCCTAGTTGAATATAAAACGTAGAATATAAAGTCTTATTGTCAGGCCAGACAGTGTAACTAAGTTCCACTGAAAAACAGATGAAGCTGATAGAGAACCCTGGAAAATGTTTCATAAAAGTGATGAGTAGAAACAAATGTATCCCTGCAACTACACTGTAATACAAGTAACGCAACCCCCAGTTTTCAGTTAGTATAAGACTGTCGGTTTTGCTGTATTGCTATTTATAAATGAAACTAAATTTAGGCTAAAAATTGGATCCATGAAGTGTTCTTAAACAACAAATCCCATTGTCCTTGTGATCAATCACTGATCTTTGGATGGCATGGTTCCCATGTAACATAATGCTTAATACAAAAAAGGAAAATGATATTCATATTAAATTAATATTAATATAATACTAATATTTGAAATTATAAAAAATATCTTCAGTTAAAGTTGTGTAGTATAATACAACTGTGGAATTGAAGAAAACATGGTTACCCGTTATTTTGCACAAACGTGTTAGCAGTCATGTCAGAATCTTTATGAAAATTGCTTAAGTGTTTTTAGTTTTTCCAAGTATTTAAGTTGTTTTTTAAAAAGAGTTAATTATGTTATTGCTGTTTTTTATTGTTACTGATACTACACTTAAATGCCAAAAGTGATGCTTTAATTAATCCCAGAATTTTTCATTTGTTTACTGCTGGTTATTTGGAATTTAAATAAATTCAAAGAATGTGTTTTATCATGGTCTCACCTGGACCCTCACTGCTTTTAGACATTAATTTATCTCTTAACTCCCATGTCCCGCAAGCATGGTGAGAAGAGAAAGGCATATGGAGGTAGACTGGGTCACTGATATTAATTTCAACACAAATACTAGTGCTTCACTACTTGTGTTGTTCCAGCCCAGGAAGAAATCAAATCAGACAATGAAAAAACAAGGGAGCTTCTCCACAATGACTTTGGCACACCATGGTTTCACACTCTGTAATGAAGTCTGGAGATTTAATAATCTAGTCAGAGAGCCAAATTTGGTTTTGTTCATTAGGTCAAGCGATTCCACTAAGCCCACAAATCCTATAATATATCCTACCCTTATTCAAATGAGAAATATTAATTAAACAAATGCATCTCACCAGCAAACAAACACCTTTGTCTCTTACTGTATCATTCTCCTAGACGTTCGCTTGGAATCACGTTACAATAAGATACGATACGCAATACATTTACCATAACCATAATATCACGAGACAGCGACAATGATACGTATAGCAATACATCATGGAAACAAGCCCACAACACACAGCACAACCACAATCACATACACAACACACGACAACACATCCCCAAATACATTCTCCCGCCAAACACAACATTTAACCCACACAGTAACAAACCCCAACACAAACACGAACCCGCCCCCATGAGGCTCTGCGCGCCCACTAATGCAGAGGCAGCCAATGAGGGCAAACCCCATTCCCCACAGTCACTACAGTATGTTAGTGAATAAATTATTTTATTAAATAGATAATAAGGTAATTAATGGCCGACACACAGAACATATCTTTCAGACATCTGAATATAAATAATAGAGAACTGAAAGGAGGAATCAGGCATTTTGGTCAACATACCCAACCAGGTAATATAATAAAATCAATATAGAAATAATAAAAAAGTTAAATAAATACAGTAACATCTCTCTCAATTTGAAACTTTATTAGAACTTTTTGCCGCTAACAAAAGATAAGACACAGACCAGCAGGAAAAGGCAAAAGCCAATCACATTGGCGATGTGTGATTAAGAGGCCTACCTCCCGAACATGCATCGTGTCTCCCCCAATCACATCGGTGATGTGGGATCAAGAGGCCCTTCCCCCCCAAATACGCATCATGTCTCCACCAACCACATCAGTGATCTGTGTTTGGCAGGTGGGCCCTCGAGTAGAGCACGCAAGTTTAACCCTCTGTTTACCGAGATGCATTATGTTAGAAATTCATGGAGCACTATGCTTTTGTTTGATCAAAATTATTTGTGAGGACAGTTCAGCAAATTCTAGACATTGGTTGGGAATTCTACACCCTTGCATTATTGGGTTTTTCCCCTTTTTCCAAGAAGCTCTTGCATGATTACTTGAAAGCTTCATCTCTACATGAAATAAATGCGATAAAGAGACGCGCAGAGAAGCAGCCTGGTACAAAATAATCCACGGTCTGTTCTGTCAATATTATAAAAGCCAAAGTGAACCCAGACATGGGTTGTGGCTGGAGCATCTCTCAGCCTAGCTTTCTCTACCATCTTCCTGTTGGTAATTTCCACTTCTCCTTTCACCCACGTTTTCTGCATTAATTTCAGCAGCACCACTCAGAGGAGCCATGAAGTAGTGACACCGTTAAGACAAACAGACAGGAAATGTTTATTAATTAAAATATCAATATTGCTGTCGAGGTATCGATTATCGTATCGCGTGAACGATTTTGTTCCACCCCTAGCTTGGACAGTCTTGGAGAGAAAATGAATTTCAGGATTTTGTGGGTTAAAATATATTTGTTTTAAATATGTTTGACAATTTTAGTTGTCGGGCTATTAATTGTTGAAAGACGAATTTCTGTAACCACTCTGGTGTCAGACAATAAAGTTTTTCTATTCTATTCTATTCTAATTAAAATGATCCTTCACAAGGTATTATGATACAACAGTGACATGCAATGATGTTATTTTCTCCTTGACTGTATGAGGTAGGGCTGTGTGACTGCTCATGTAATTATCTTGTCGTTTCAATCTTCATGTTAACTGGAATATAATAAAAGATAGCAAGAAATGACCGACTCAGAGAGCTATAGGCTGAATATTATTTAACAGATTATATATTAGGAAACATCAGGGGCAATCAAATTGTGACATTTATTAAGAACCAAATCCTGTGTCCTGTTGGCTTCATCAGGCTGTGATCTACAGCGCTCACTGGACCGGTTCGCTGCAGAGTGTGAAGCAGCTGGGATGAGAATCAGCACTTCCAAATCCGAGACCATGGTACTCAGCCGGAAAAGGGTGGAATGCCCTCTCTGGGT
>JBBIGC010042118.1:0-11738 GCA_037576955.1 Lepidarchus adonis
ACACACACACACACACACACACACACACACACACACAAACACACACACACACACACACACACACACACACACACACAGAGTGGCTGATCAAAGATCAGTGACATGCTGAAAGGAGGCCGTAACCTCAGTGTAATACCCTACGTCCAGTCCCAGAGAGCAGAGGCCTGGAGCATCAGGTGGGTTTTTATTTGCATGTTCCATCACCTTCCTGAACAATATGGTGAGAATAAATGAGCAGGTTTGCCTGGGACATAACCTGTGGTTGAACTACATTTTAATGTAGTTGAACCGATTCAGTAGGACTAGGGTTATATATATGTAATATTTTCTTGTTAATATTTTTGATAAAAGTATTAATGATATTGCCCTATTATCACCCCATATAAGGTCTAGTTCAGTTATTTTTTATGAAACACTTTCAAGGCAAAAATGTAAAAAATCTGTTCCCTTATTTCATAAAATAGAGAAAGGTTTTAGAGCAACAAGTGCATGTGACTTACATTTGCAGTCACTTCGTACTGTCCCGAAAGCAGCATTTGCAAATTTAATTTATCACTATGATTCAAATGTCTTTCCATTTATGAAACTGAATGTAAAATATCTAAGGTTATACATAAAACTGCTTAGACATCTTAAAACATATGTTAAAATATGAATATAGTGCAGAACAGTGTAGCGGGTTAGCAAAGTGATGGTTGTACAGGAGGTTAGGCCTTGTTTGTGGTTGATCTGGATGGATATCTAAATAACAGTGGTCTGAGGTCACAGTGCTGAAGTTTTTGTCCAGATTCCTGACAGTTTGGGCATCAGACATCAAATACGGCTGATCAACAATAAACTTTGACAGTTGGAAGGTTGTAATGATTCTCTCAGACAGGCTCATAATAGAGGTAGTTGGACCAGTTTTATAGGCAAACCTGACAGTAGTGGAAAGTCTGGGTTCATCTTAAATTCTTGTGACTACCATCTTAGTTTTACTATTCAGTGAAGTAAGAGTAAATAATAAAATAAAATAAATTGTAATGTTAGAGGTAACTAGGTATGACAGACACAGAGCCAGTTTAATGAAGATATATTAACTTTACTTCAGCCAGAACATATATCTCATACATCAGTATTTAAATAACATAGGGGACGAACTGAAAGGATATAATAGCCAACCACACTGGCAATCAAAATAACCAACCAAATAAAATATTAATATAAATAATGAAATGGTAAAATAAATACAGTAACTTTCTCAATTTGGAACTTTTTTGGCATTAACAAAAGTTGAATCACATTGCCAGTGTGACCTGGTGGAGACACAAGTGCTATTTATCTTGTTGCGTTATGTTTAACATTCCTAGAGCTTTACGTGTTTGTTTTATCAAAATTATTGGTTAAATACAGTTCCACAATCGCCAGGTAGATATATTTTATGCCTTTGAGTTCAAATACATGTACAGGCTTCAGATAATGTAGCTTAGCATGCCTGTAAACAAGAATTAGCATAGTGCTAACATGCTATTAAAAACCCATTAATGATGCTAGCTGATTTCTCAGTTTTTATCTTGATTGCAAACCCAGAAGGCCTCATAGCTGTGGTGTAGCATCACTCCGATGGCCGACCCAGGAAGCATCGTAGCTGTGGGGTAGCATCACTTTAAAGGCTGACCTAGGAAGCTTCATAGCTGTGGTGTAGCATCGTTTGGGCAGCTAACCCTGGGAGGTCTTATATCTGTGTTGTAGTGTCCATGGACACAACTAGAGACCTCGTAGCTCGTAGTGTCACTTTAACTACCAGCCTGAGAAGCCTCTTAACTGTGCTGTAGTGTTGCTCCTGCACCTGACCTCGGAAGCTTTGTAGCTATGATGTAGCATTGCTCCGGCAGCCTACCTGGGAAACCTTCCAACTATGGTGTTACCTCGCTCTAGCAGTTGGCATGGGAAGCCTTTTAGCACTGATGTATCGCTGTTCTGGTGGATAACATGGGAAGCCTCAAAGTGGTGTATTGTTGCACCAGCAGCTAACCCAGGAAGCCCCATGGCCAGTTTGTTTTGCCGCTACAAGGCTGTTGGATAAGGTTGGTAAAGCAACCAGCCATGGAAATCTCTAAACCACTGGAGAAAGGATTCTAGTCACTGTGATGCGTCTTCAGCCTTTCATCAAAACATCTACACAAATGATATGTCCTCCATTGCATGGCTGTGGGTAATCAGGAAAATGAACATATTTTATTATTTTCAAGAAACTTTATTGTGATTTAAGTATTGAGACATTCTGGCAGTCACAACCTTTAAATTGAAGACAAGTAAAGTCACAGCATTTTTGAGCCATTTTCTCTCGTCCAGATGAGATTTATGAGGTTCACTCAGTTCTTTCTTTCCATGCCATGTCTGTGTTGACTCTGGTACTGAGCATCGCCAGTCTGCGTGTCTGTCTGTGTTGACACTGTTATGAAAAACACACGGCGAGACCTTTGCCACAGTGCTTTTATCAGTTTTGGTGTCGTCTTATTTTTTCATCCCTTGGGGAAAAAAAGGACATTTTGTTGTACTGTAGCCTGTTATCCCATTAACAAAGTGATCGCAACCATGTTTGCTGTGATTTTGTCAGTGACCAAAATGGGGCCAGATTGTCAGTCTGTCAGTCTGAATGACATTTTCTACTCCTCTGAGCTAAGTGATGCCAAAGTACCCTGCTTTAGCATTAATATTTTAGAAACCCAATCATATAATGCTGTTTTATGAATCAATTCAGATTCTAATAATCAATTATTGTTTCCATTTCTGCTAAAATATAATTTTTTTGACATTGCAGCCAGAATGTCTTCCAGGATCGTAGTCTGTAGTCAATGAGCTAAGACATATTTAATGTCTGAATAGTGCTGAGATGATATTTATCATTACTGTGAAAAATATAGCCACAATATGATTTTCTGAGCATTTCTTGATATCGTCAGTACTTAAACACAGGTTCATTTTAAAAAGAGTGTTATTAGTTTGTGAACTTATTGTACTTCAGTCTGAGAATCACAGAATACAAATAATTTGAACTCATTATAAATTTTTAAACATTTTTAAAACCTTGTTGGCTCTTTTTTATTTTTTCCATCTTAAAAGATGATGGAAAAATACATATTGTGCCATATCGTTTATCATGTTATGATATTATTGCCCACCCCATGTCTGACGCAGTACCAGTCACTAGAGGGTGCTCCTGAGCAAGTGTAAAAAGACTGGGTTCATATTGAACTTTTGCGCAAAATTGTGATTAGTAAATAATTTCAAATAATTATCATTAACTTCTATCATTAATTAACAATAAATGTGTTTTTGTGTGTGTACTGAGCTGCATACAACTTTTAACCCTGTTTGTTGTTGTAACAAGCTGTTTAGTTCCTTTTTAACAGTAGATATCAGCTGCTCAATCCTCCAACATGGGAGTGTTTTTAACAATTCTACCTGTTGCTGTGAGGTTTTTTGCTCATAGCACATTGGTCTACACTAGTTAGTCTAGAACCATCAGTGAGACTGTGAGGCAGCAGAACAGCAGATTTAGAGCAGCAGATTCTGGCTTGTGAGAACATAGACAGTGAGGTTCTAACCCTAACCCTAGCGCATCTACAGCGTTTATGACACTAGGCTGTTTTATTTCAGTTTTGTATCAGAAACCCCAATAAAACCACGGAAGAGACCCTGAATAAAGTGCTCTGTGTTTCATGTGCATTATAGTTTGTTATACTGCACCACAAACGTTGAGTGTAGGTTTGTCAATCTGATGGTGTGGACTGAACTCTGGTGATTGATTGATTGGTTGATTGGTTGGTGGATTGATTGAGTGATTGATTAATCGATTGATCGATCGATCGATCAATTGGTTGATTGATTGATTGATTGATTGATTGATGAATGGGACAAGTAGAGGCCAAGCTCCTCATAAAGTGGATCTGCTGTAGCTGACAAGCACGGACATGTTTGCACAAGGTCCATCACGATTATTACACCTGTTGACTTCTCTCAATATTGACAAACTGTGTTTACTTATAGAAATATTCAGTAAATTTAAAGACCAAAAGTCCACATGACATCAGTGGCATAAAACCTGGTAATTACTTCCACAACAATATATCATCTCACAAAAGTAGATAAGACTTATTGTTTTGGGCCTCTCCTCACCACAATCAAAGCCATCTTCAACCTTGAGGACCTGAGCTATGTTGACAAGTGTGATGCCATCTCCAGAACAGCAAGTCTTGTTTCAGGTCTGCAGTAGTTACCTACCAAAAGTGGCCCAAAGAAGAACAAGTGAACTTGTGACATGGGCACCCAATGCTAGATCACCTGGTCTGGTCCCACAGAGGGGGGCCCTACTCAGTGTTAGACAGGTGATCTTAATGTTGTGGCAGATTGTTGTAAATTGATTCCTACAGTCAGGAGGTGATTTGCAGGAGAATAAGGGGACTGTCCTCACCTTTGTAAGCAAAATGACCATAATGCATCTCCCTTGTCACCATGCCATCTCCCTATACACTCTGTAGTGTAGTGTAAGTGCCTGTTGGGCCATCACCTGTTGGCTGTAGGACTGCTGGCCATGTCTTAGCTTAGGGGGGGATAAAAACGGATTTTTCTGTTCTTATGGCTTTAATCTTGGGGAAAATGGAGTAGGAGGAGTGGCTCTGGATCTGCAAGTGGATACTCATTACCGGCAGACTGGACCTGTCATCGTGGTGAAATACATCCGATCTGGACCAGTTATGCTGTCTAGTTTCACGAGACAGCTGTTGCAGGAGAGAGAGCAGCGTAACCTGCTACAGAAACGGTTTGGAGGATAAGGCGACCCAGGCTCACTCAGCGCTGAAGTTTGGACTCATGAAACACATTTTTTCCTCAATTACTGACAGGATGGCGCTTGTGTTTCCTCACCATTTGCTGGGTCCCTGCGAGGAGCTCGAAAGAAAACGGCTCTGACGTGGCGAGTAATTTGGTTCCACATCTCTGACATTCTTGAGTTGAGGAAGAAATATTAAACACTTTCATTTCTGTAGGCCAATGGTTGGACACACCTAGTAATGATTTTTTTCTCCATTTTCATTTCCCTCATGTTAGAATAGTAGTAAAGGTACAGAGACTAAACTGACCCATTCAGGTGATGCCTGGTAGTCTAGTGCTGCTTTAGACCCCCATTCTATTGGTCAGTGTTTGCCAAGGACTGGAGGCAGAGGTGTCCAGCTCCAGTCCTACAGGGTCAATGTCCAGCAGGTTGGTGTTTACCCTGATCAAGTACACTGGTTCAACTCACCTGTTCATTGGCAGGTTTAGTGAGTGTGTGTGAAGAGGGGAACTACCAACCTTTACTTGACACCCTCCAGGACTGTCTTTGGTCACCCCTGATCCTTTTATAAGGTTATGACTAGGGTTGGACGATATGGGCAAAATATCAGTATTGTGATTATACTGCTGCTTATAAAGCATTAAAAGACTTCATCAGCTTTCTGCTGTTAATAAGGCTTTAAGAATGTAAGTATTACCCAAAAATGTACATGCACTAACCACCAATCATTCATACAGCCCATAAAGCTGCAAAAAGTCTAAGTTATTGTGATGTCATACATTGGCATCTATATATCCTGCTCATTAACGCTGAATAAGAAGTGTTTCAGACAGTAACTGTAAGGGGCACTGCCTGCTAGGTGCCAGCGTGGGGAGGTGTGGCTTCACTTCGCTGGTTGTTGGGCTGGTGTCATCACCCTGGTGCGAGGGAGCATGATGCTGCTGGGCAATCAGTGTTGATGCCAGCCAGCTGAATCAGGGGCTTATAGTGCCTGGTTGCTTTTGGCTGCCTTGCGGTCTCCTTTTTGTTACATCAAGTCTGTTCAGGAGCCTGCCAGTAACATCTGGTTTGGTCTTTGGGTTCACCTGTGGACACTCTGCCACTTATCAGCAAACAATCATTTTGCTGTTTCCAGGCAGGGGACCACACTGGCATTCCCCTGAGCCCAGCACATGCCTCGCAGGACAACCACGTTTGCTGGGGGCACGCTCCGGGAAAGAGAGATGCCAGATTGTAGAAACACATGCACACTGTGCAGTTCCCCCTCTCCCACCTGGTTGGTAACCCAGGGACAATTCTGGATTGTTGGCGGCCCAGAGCAGCGCACTCTGCGGTTAACATCTCACCTTATTACATCTTGCACAGTGCGCCAGGCGAGTGAATGGTTGTTCACTTGCCACTTTGTTATTCCACTTCATTTTCAGCAGAGAGTAGTACACTCGAATCAATGTTCGAAGCCATGCTTGTCAATTGGGACTTCTTCTGGCTGGGTCATGATGTTGCGCAATGCGGCATGTGCCTCTGTTTATGTTCCCCTGAACTTGACTCGACAGGCCGGCGGGTTACTGTAACAGTAGAGATTGTTCGCATATATCAGTCTTAACATCTCAGTTACAAAAGCAGTTCATTTGCATTTTAGGATTACAAATTGAGGAAATTGAATCATTTTATGTTTTTAAGCAGTATTTCAGTTTGGAATGCAAGTATTTTCTTCAATTGTTTTTTAAAGCTAGAGACGTCAGTTTTTCAGACTTTACTTTTTTGACAGTAACTCTGCCAATAAGCTTGTCAGTGATGTTGGATAATATAGGAAAGTTAAAACTGCAGGCCTAGAGATTTGAAGATTGCACTCTTGTAAATGTAATTTTTATATAAATATGATTAACTATTTATGCCTCTTACATATTGCAGCAACCAGTATCGTGATACTGATTAACAAGCAATGTATTGTGCAGTCCTACAGTCATTCTGTTTCTTCTTCTTCTTCTTCTTCTTCTTTTTCTTCTTCTTCTTCTTCTTCTTCTACTTCTGCTTTTTCATTTTCTTCTGCTTCTTCTGCTTCTTCTTCTGCTTCTCCTCCTCCTCCTCCTCCTCCTCCTCCTTCTTCTTCTTCTGCTTCTTCATCTTCTTCTTCTTCTTCTCTTTCTTATGCTTCTTCATCTTCTTCTCTTTCTTCTTCTTCTTCTTTTTCTTTTTTTCTGCTTCTTCTCCTTCTCCTCCTTCTCATCCTCCTCCTTCTTCTTCTTCTTCTTCTTCTTCTTCTTCTTCTTCTTCTTCTTCTTCTTCTTCTCCTACTCCTACTCCTTCTTCTTCAGCTTCATCTTCTTTGCTTTCTTCTTCTTTTTCTTCTTCTACTTCTTCTTCTTCTCCTTATCTTTCTTCTGCTTCTACATCTTCTTCTTCTTCTGCTCCCTGGGTGCTGTTGGTAGCTGCCATGGGGTTAAAGTTCACATATTGTTCTGGGGTTTGCGAGGACAGACACTTTCACTTCACTTTATTATTATATGTTTAATTATTATTAATATGATAAAAGTTCAGACTTTTGGAGCTGATATCTTGTGTACTTGTGTAACATTTACTTTTACTTTGTTTTCTCCATAGTTCGCATTCTCGTTGGGTTTCTGTGATGGATGCTGCCTTCTAAGCTGTAAATTTGGTTGATTACTGCACTCCTCCACCACATCATGAGCTCCCCTCCCACACCTGCTGCTGACTCCGCACCCCATGTCTTAATTAAGGGCTCTGAGCAGGAGGACCCCGCTGCTTTGTTTCCCTCCCTCTACCCTGCCTCTCTGGCTATGGAGCGAGGGGCCGTGTGCATCCCAGCTCCATTTGCAGACAGCGAGTTCGGCCACAGAGGGATGGCCCTCGGGCCCCATGTCCCGGATGGCCCAGTGGTGGACCCTCCCTTCACCTCCTCACTCTTTTGGCCATCGCATAGCCCGCATACACACAGCCTGAACTGCCCACCACAGTTGGTGTATGGAGAACCTAACACACGGGCGACCTGGGCTGGGACCAAGCCGCACACCTTGAGCACCAACAGGTGAGCACAGGTGTTGGGGGGAAAATGGCATTGGGGTGTCAGTATGAGTGAAATGGTGTTTTAAGATGGAGATGGGGGGCAGTAATTTTTTTACATGATGTAATCCTGGGTGCATCATTCAGATGCTGTACAAACTACAAAAAAGGTTGTGACATAAGACATAAATTTAAAATGCAAAATTCACCTTTAATGAAGAATATATATATATAGAGAGAGAATTGATATAATAATTTTATAAACTGATATAACAATATAAATAAACATTATATATATATATATGTTTATTTATATTATATCAGTTTATAATATATATATTATATATTATAATATATATATTATATTATAATAATAATATTTATATATATATAAAGTAAACTATTTAACATTCAAAATAATACAAAAATAGTATTTTAAAATGTTTTAAGGACATTTTACTTTTTTTAAATGGTTAAAATAAAATCTATTTATTTTTTTAGCACATATTGTACAATCTCTGCTTCTTTACAATCTGTTTATTTATACATTTATTCAGACTTTAACTGGAGCAGAAGTGTATATCCGATCTATTAAGATCTGCCCTTATTAGCAGCAGCTCCTGCTCCAATAACAATACCGGCATCTGTCAAGAGTTAGAGGTTAAAACAGCAGCTAATGCAGCCAACACAGCAGAGATGGGCTGTGAGAAGATGAGACGCATGCTCTGCTGCTGAATTCCTTCATTTAGTGCAGCGTGTTCCAGCCAAGAGAGAACATATTTAGGGTTCACTTGTAAGTGAACCAGATGGGTTGCCAGTTCAGCTGCAGTGTCAAGAAGTGAAAAGTAAGGTGGCATGATGATTGAATAGGTATCAGCAGATACTGACTTGGATATTGCCAATAGATAGATATTTAGATTGGACTGATATTTTATGATGCGTTTATCATGGTCTAGAAGAGCAGAAAGTATATGTAAGCCTGGAATTATGTGTTAAATAATATTTTTTCTAAGCTTTTTTTCTAATGCATGTAGGTGTTATCCCAATATCTGCATTCCATGGTTTTTGTATTGTCATCAGCAGATAGAGTTTAAATGAAAAACATCGGATACCGGCATCGGAATGCATTTTTGATGCTCTGGAAGAGCAGAATGTTTCGAATGTGCTAAAATAATTTCATTTTTCTCATTTTACTTATTTTTCAGTCGTATCTTTCCAATGCAATTTACATCAAAACTATTGAGTTGTGGTTTATAAGTTCCACACTGGTGTATCCCTAGTTTGCAGAGGTGATCAATTTAGGTCTTGAAGAAAGACCTAAGAAAATGCAAATAAATACAGAAAGCAACGATTGATAATTCTTATAAACCATATTTTATTCACAATAGAACATAGAAAACTCATCAAATTTTGAAAGTGAGACAAATTACTATCATATGTATGATATTAACTTATTTTGAATTTAACACAGCAACAACATTTCTCTCGTAAAAAAAAAGCAACTAGTCTCCTCAGTTCCCACTTCATGTTTATAGACTGCTGCTAAAGGAAGAGGGGATGCTGTCCCATTTTTTGTGTTGCTGCTGTTAAATTCATATTTCTGTTCTTAATATGATACATTTACTCATTTAACACATTGGATTTGTATTGTGAATAAAATATGGGTTTATTGCATTTACTTACACAAGGTTTTATACTTTACAAAATGTTTAATTTGGTGTTTTAGTAATATTATATACTATATCCTGTTAGTCCATGTTGGGACAGCCCATCTGCCAATTTAATCAATAAATTCAAACAAACGTTACAATTAACAATTAAGAAACCCGTCTTCCTTTTAGAACATTATTTTTACATTATGTTAGAGAATCAAGAAATATCTTCACTAATATCTTATCAAAAATGAACTGACTAATGATTGTGATTGGTGGAAACCCAGCCATTGTCCACAATACTTACTTGCTTATGATGAACCTTAAGTAACTACTCTACTGAGCAAATTTTTTCCTCAAATTTTAATATATGACTGATTTTTTTTATTGTGTCCAAGTCTAGCTGCATTCTAGTGCTATCTAAACAGATGTTCTTGGTGCTGTCTCTGCCCATTTACAGCTCTTATTAGTAGATTATTGATTAGATATGAAGGCTAATAGGTGAGTATAAGTGCTTTTATTGACATGATTGGAGAAACTAATTTTGTTTATCTAACACGCACACAAACCCTAGAGGTTCCTGAACGGGATTCTTTGGTACTATCTAGAGAACCAGCCAGTATTTCCACCCATTCTGAGAGTAACCCTTGTAAGTAAAGGCGCATCACCAGCAGAGGGCGCTGTGCAATGGGAGGGTCATGTTGATTAACCTGTGTGCTTGCCAGACTAACTTTCTTTCTCTCTTTGTCTGTCTCTTGATCTCGCTCGCCCCTCCCTGCAGTGCTTTACTGTCTCATATGAAGTTGTTTGGGAAGCAGCTGGCCGACGGCGATGAAGGCCTGAACTGCTCCTCCTCCGCTAAGGCCGACATGCATTTCTGCGTGGTGTGCAGTGACTACGCTTCGGGCTACCACTATGGCGTCTGGTCCTGCGAGGGCTGCAAAGCTTTCTTCAAGAGGAGCATTCAAGGTAACATCACTCCGAGCCAGTATCACCCTGTCTAATTGGGAATTTATGGACGCTTTGAATCATTTTCACATAAAACACAAAGCAAGGTAACAATGTAAAACAGCTGTGCTCAATCTCCACTGCCATCCTTGGGTGGGAGAACAGGAGAGCTCCAAGCAGCCCCCCCCTCACTACTTCTGAGGCAAGTCATAGTGGGGTTCTGTTGTAATGTAGTTACACTCTCCACCTAGTGTGGGAGACCAATGACGTTGTGTTAGCAGCAGATTGATATGATGTTCTGGCGAAGCTCTGACATCACCCTCCCAGTTGGCATCATGCCATAGGCAGGGCCACTTTATTTCTGCAGCACATTACCATAGCTAAAGGAAAGTAAGATTTAAAATAAATGTAGAAGAATGCAGGTTCAAAGTTCATGGTCTATCTTCACTTTGATTAGATAAAGGTACAGCCTATGTTTAACTGGAGGCAGTCGGAAAACGAAGCAGATCTGATCTCCATGTAGCGCTGGTTCCAGCAGGGGGCAGCATAACGACGCCATTTCATCCTTGTTCACAACTAGCTAAACATCTGCTGATCTAAGAGACCTTCCATGCTGATGTTCATCATTACAGGTCCATATTTAGGGAGCAAACCACCGAGTTTAACTCAGTTCTGTGTGTGATTAGTCGTATATAGAGCTGAGGATTGGAGTAATGTGCTCTGGTAGAATTCTAGCAGCAGCATTTGGAATAAGCTGTAGCTGTCTGATGGTGTTTTTGGGGAGAACAAGGGGAAGAGCATTGAAATGGCAATAAAAGCATGAATAAAGGGTGGATATGAATAATTGACAGTCTTAGCTAGGGAGTCAGTTAGATTATGACTAAAGTGAAGTAGTAGGTTCCTCAATACAATGTTCTAAAAACTATAACCGTCCTAAACATGAGCAAAAATAGGTCTCTTGTATTCTAAGCCTTTGAGTTTTAAAAACTAAAAAACTGAAATCAACCTTCTGATGGACCTCTGTGTACCATCACCCTCCTAGTGCTGAAATCATAGTCCTTTACATTCCAAATGTTATTTAATCTGAGCAGCATTCTCCTTATTATATTATGGTGGCGTACACAGATAAGAGGCATGTGTTCACAATACTCATGATGGGAACTGTGTGTGTGTGTGTGTGTGTGCGTGTGTGTTGACTAAACACATTTCTTAGAAATTATGGCTAAGAAATTATTGTTTACTTCAAATGAGCAACAACCCCACACACACAACCATGTCCACAAACCAAATATTTAGCAACA
>JBBIGC010042129.1:0-11738 GCA_037576955.1 Lepidarchus adonis
AGCAAATCCCGTTGGATGTTTTATGACCAGACATTGAATGAATGAACACTGTATGCAAGTATTTGTGTTATGCTTGTGATGTCCACAGCCCTCAACCGCGTGGAAATGCCCTCTGATACGCCTAAATGGAGCCCTGATGAGGAGCAGCTGACTCTATGTAGGCGGAACTGACGGAAGGTCGACTGCTGGGAGCGGGCTGTGATCGCAATGCTGAGCATGAGTGAAATTCCCCATCGTAATGTTGTGAGATTGTTGAACAAGGAGTGAATGTCAAAATAAGTCCCCGGTAGTGGGTGAAACTTCAAAGTGTCTTGTGGTGCCATCTGTGGGCGTGACGGGTATATCAGAGTAGTCAGATTAGGGCTTTGGAAATTTCATCTTGAAGTACATGTCAATGTTCAAAAATAGACCTCATTAGAAATAGAAAAAGTAGGCAGGCATTGCAACTGCACCCAAATAATGAAACGCACCTTACTGTAGAATATTAAAAATAACGACTCAAGTCAACAATATTTGTATCCCTTTTATCATATTCCACAGAAGAATTAGCCACACAAGGAATTTTGATTGTATTGTTATACATTTTAAAACCTTTATTGTTAATATTAATATTCCCCTTTTTTAATACTAATGCTAGAAAAGGTTACACAATGACTAGCACAAGTCTAATCTGTGAGAACACTGAAACAGTAACCTAGCACAACAGAAAGATTTAAAAAGGGTTTGATTACAGGGAAAAGGAGTCAAAAAAGAGGACAAACATCAAGCATTTACATTTACACAACTCTGCCCTAAACTCTTACACTTCTTCTGTTGTCCTTTTTTTCCTTGTTTGATAAACTATATCAGACCACCTTTTCCCTTTTTTGGTAGACTCTCTTTAGAAATGGAAAACCGAGAGAAGTCGTTCACATGAAATTTAAGTGCTGTAACTGTATTCCCTTTGTAAAAGCATCAATTGGAGACTGGCCAAATGATACTTTGTGCTCCGCCCATGCCAGCAACAAATATCGTACTTCTGCTCCATCATATCAATGTGGACAAAGGAAAGCTTAAATGATTAGGGCAGACTCCTTTAAGAAGCTTCCAATCTGCCCAGACAGAAAAGTACACAAAGCAAGCTTATCAGATTCTAAATTATTGGACGGCTTCATATAGCAAGTTATGGATACTGTTTCAGGGCAGTGCTATGCTGAATATCATGGCTTCTCTAACACAAATGCAGGGTTTTGGCCATGTTGCAATTCAAAAACAGTACAGGTCTTTTTTTATTGGCTAGTCATTTGGTGAACAGGAAGCTAAGGTTGGAATTTATTAGGTTGTCAAGCAGTACTTTTGAAGATGATTAGAGACTACCAAGGCAAATTTGCTACTGATATCAGTAGCTGATTAACAGTGAGGAGAAAATTAAAGGCTTTTAGGTTAAATGTTAAGCAGATATAACCTGCTGGCAGTGTAGGGGCTAGTGAATAAGCAAATGAGAATTGCGAGCAAAGGATTCAACTCCCTCCTGGGTCGATATGGAAGTCATCATTATTGAGTGAGTCCAGCCAATTGCTGTGAACTGTGCTTTCAAGGCTAGATACACTCAGTGTTTATGCATCATTTAGAAGACCTTAGCGATTAGCTTAATAGTTAGTATAGATTCACAAAGAAAAAAAAAAGCAACTGGCCAAAAACTGACCATGTCCAACATTATTCATGATTCTGATACACTTCTGTCCGGGCCAGAGCAACTTGTGTATGATAACCTTTAAAAATCTGGGGGGGAAAAAAAAACAAAAAACCAAAAAAAAAATCAGTAGCAGATTGTAACATAGTTTATAAACCTTTAATGGTTTTAGGCATTTTGAGAAAATGCAGAACCGATTAGCTTAAGAGTTAACATACCTCCACATGAGCTTAGAAATTAGCATTTGCTGAAACTTCATTCATGATTGAGAACCACTGTTTTATGATGGGTAGAGGCTAGTTAGGCACAATGAAATGGTTTCTCTCAAGTCAATGATGACCAACTTAATGACCCCCTATTGGCTGACAAACTAGAACAGAAGCATATAATAGTTATATTAAAACTGTACCCATGGCTGCTCTTTAGCCTTTGTCAAAAACATCCATGTTCCAAATGTGCACACATAAATGGAAAAATGCACACTTAAACTAGACATAGGCAAAGGAATTCAGGCATGCAGCTTGGAGCAGGCAAACATACCAATGTCCAGTTCTTTCCTGAAACCAACAAAAAAGTATTTGTTACAGCATTTACTTTCCCTGCCACCATTCTTGCTTCTTTCTAATACAGGGCAAATGGAAGACATGAGCTGGCTGCCAATGAAAGACACCAGTATTTGGCTGAGACCTGTTGCCACGGTCCCATGCAAGGGTCATGTGTAAGCAAAGACCATAACACTCCCCCTTCATCTCAGCAGCAGGATTTGAAAAAAGAAAGAATATAAAATTACAAATATGAGGGAAAAAAAATCCACCAAAGAGTATTTGAAAAGAATTCAACATACACATGAGTATTTCTACTCTATATATTTTTTTTTCATCTATTTTCAACATTTAATTAAGAGAGTTGTTATTTTTATTACATTATGAATATATAATCATAATTAATATTTATATTAGAAGTATTACTATTGGTTAGCACTACATTTGGGTCTCTCTACAGACCCTTCCCACGCCACAGAAGTTAAAGGGCTGTAACGTCTGGGTTGATGGAGGGAAGGAGAGATTAATTTTTTCTCTCCTTCTCTCCCCACATCACTTCTTGCAGCCATTCGCTTTCAATTTTCTCAAAAACCTCTTTGCTCTTGCTGCCCTCCATGTATGGGATGAATGAATCATATGATGAGAATGAGATTAAGTTTTGTAAGAGGAGATTCTCTGCAGGTCTCTTGCCCTCCCTCACTTACCACTGTACTTTTGACGAATGGATATGACTATTTTATGATTCTCAATGTAGTGCTTCCACCTTCATTACCATGCAGCCACCCATCCATCCATCCATCCTTCCATCCATCCATCCATCCCTCCCTCACACTCAGTCTCGCTTTCTTTCTCTC
This sequence comes from Lepidarchus adonis, assembly GCA_037576955.1. Lineage (NCBI taxonomy): Eukaryota > Metazoa > Chordata > Actinopteri > Characiformes > Lepidarchidae > Lepidarchus > Lepidarchus adonis. The sequence goes on from JBBIGC010042129.1 coordinate 3,069, forward strand.
CATCTTTAGCAGGACACCTCCATGGTGTTGGAGGGGCTAGGGGGCAGGTTTCCGCCCTGTGAGCCCTGTGAGAGAGTGCGAGATCGCGAACGAGAACCCTCTATGGAGTAGGAGGAAGAAAGAGAGGTGGTGCGCGAGCGAGAGAGGCGGGTCATGCAGGATGAAGCCACTGAGAGAGAGAGAGAGAGAGAGAAAGAAAGAGGAGAGAAATTTTTTTTAAATTTTAAATTTTTGTATGATTATCCAACCTTACTTCATCCCTTAAAAATAAAAATACTGTGTCGTTACTAGGGGTGGGAATCACAGGGTATCTCACGATACGATACGCGATATGTGGCCCACGATAATCGATATATTGCATGACATTGGCGTCGCAATATTACACAGAAACACGGGGATGCGTTATTCATTTATTTAAGTAACAGTAAAGCTATTGTCACATTTCCTATATTTGCTTTGCGACCACGATCAGAAGCTCAGAGAAACGGTTATTTCAGCGTCTTCACTTCTTGTCACTTAGCAAGCTGCGCTAGCATCGTGCTAACAACGTTTACATTTATTAATGTTTCTGACATTTGTCCAAAGCATCTTCCAGATACAATAAAGCATAAATTCAGACATGACAACACTATTGTGAGATTTACAAGGAGTTCCACACATTTCTCTTAGTCATAGAAATGAGACAGAAGCGTATTGTGCCATAATTTGTCTGGCATAGACACGGTTAAACCTAACGTGCGTTCGGATTTAACCCTTTCTCTACCGGACACATTATGCAGCAAAACCCTTCTGTCTCAGTTCTAAATGATTGTTGAGGACAGTTCAGCAAACGCTACTACTACAGAGACCTTTTTAAAGAAGCTGCTCTTCAGCGGTGTGCGTGTGTGTGTGTGAGTGTGTGTGTGCGTGTGTGTACTCATGCTGAATGACTGGCTGATTGTGAGAGACGCACAGAGAGACGCAGCTGTCTGAAAATAATCCACTCTGTTCCATCAATGTTCTAAAAGCCAAACTCAGACTGGGGTCTCAGTCGAGCTTTTTTGCTTGTTTTAGAGCAAAACAAGCGTCATCTTCTGCTCTCCAAGTCAATCAATCAATCAAGTGGAGCAGTGCCACCCAGAGGAGAGGAGAGGTAGCGACGCCGGTGTGTCAACAAGGTGGCAAATTTAAATATCAATATTGCCGCTGGCGTATCGATTATCGTATCGCGTGAGCAAGGACGATGATATATCGCAATATCAATATTGTGGCCCACCCCTAGTCATTACTGTGCCTTTAAGACTAATATATGTGAATGACCTTCAGTTTGATTGGCTGCCATGAATTTTAAAACACTCCCAACTTAGACAGACAAAAGTTAGCTGCTGTAGGCTGAATCGGCATATACATGTTTTCTTAAACTTATAAAAACTAAAATTAAAACAGCTGTTAGTGCAGTGACCTTTGCCTACATGGATTGTATGATGGAATGGGGAGTAAATAATATGTTTTGTAGCTTTAACAATGTACTAGATTCAACTCTTTTATTAAAAAAGAGTTATTAATTTTCCATGATACAAGTCCTTTAGTTGGTCTCAGTTTGTAAATGATGCACATAGTTTCCCATGATAATAACAGCACAACATCACTTTGCTCATCTCTTACAAGGTTTTTAGAAGCCACAATAAATGAAACCAGAAAACATTAGTGCAGTAATACATTATCATTAATTTAGGCTTTTCTGTTCTTAATGGAGATTGTTTTCTCCAGGCTAGCAGATCGATTAAACAGATACATGTTACAATAACTGTGGGCTACTTACTGTATCCCATTCCCTGGATAAAGTACTTGAATGCCTCAGTAAGCTTGCTGGGCTGAGAAGAGAAATATTCAAAATGAAAGTTAGACGATCTCATCCTGTATAATAATCAGGATTTTATAACTGAAAAAGAAAAAGAAGAACAGAACCAAACCATTACATTACCTGAGTTAGTTGTGGCATTCCACCAGCATCAGCCATCTGTAAAAAATAAAAGCCAAGAGAAAAAAACAAATTAAGTTCTTGAACAAAGATAATAAAATATATAATATTTAACCACATCATGAACTCTTCTGAAGAAGCAATACTAAAACTAGAGAAAATTATTCAAAAGTAGATTACACACCTTACACACAAAATACTATATACAGATTAATTCAAAAGTAACATCTTATTTGGACATAGAGTTCAACTACAATTTGCCTTGTACTGTAGCTCCAGGAGTCTTGGCAGAGTGACTGTGTCTGGGGTAAATGGATCACTGTGTAAATTTATTTTTTTAGTTCCTTTAAACGTCTGTATTAAAAATAAATAAATAAATAACTGGCACTACCTTCAGGAATGAAGTTGTAGTTGGGTCCAGTTTGCTGTTGCACTCCACCTGTTGGAATAAAATGAAAAAAAAAAAATCTTACTAACTTTAAGGACTGATGTACAGCAATAGCAAATTAAAAAAAACAACAACAAAACTTACTGCAGCATCTTCATAAGGTGCCTGGTCCCCTACCACCAGCATGACAGGACATCTACGCAAGCAGAAATAAAAGGTGATAAGGATTTGGACTGGAGCATAATGCTTTGAATTATACAAGCTTTTTTTATCCCATTGCCTTTTCCGACAGACTCACTTGAGAGTACTGTTGCGGTCAATGTTCAGATCCCTGCGGCTGAAAGAGAAAAAAGACAGAAAGCACAGTTTTAGAGCAGATTTCTGCTGTGACGTATGTGCAAGTATTTTCAGGACAAAAATGTCCTGACTACACACACACCCACACATTGTTTTGCTGCATCTGCTACAGTCTGCTATACTGATGGAACAACTAACTAATTTGAACTAAAACACCACAACTAAGCCCACAGACTTTCTATTAAAGAATGGTTACATTTATGTTTTGGAATGGCAAAAGTAAAAGTCCTGACCTTTACTCAACAGATATGTTGTGGAAGACCTGAAGCTCACATTTCATATGAGGAAACTCACTAACATATCAGAGTACATGCTGTTCTGTACAAGGGAACAGGCTATTATGCCTCCAAACTGATGTGTAATGGGTAATTAGATAATTTTCCTCAAAAAGTAGATGATAAAGTCTGATGATTTTATGCACAAATATGATATTTAAGAAGAATCATGGACCATCTTTAAGCCCCAATGTATATTTAAAATGTCACCGTCCCTAGTCAGATCGGCTATTTTTTGTTTATTTTCAAAGTCATAGTAAGTACATATCCTCGAAACGAGGAAATTTATTTAAACAAAATATTTAATCTCCCCCAAGATACTGAACTCAGCAAATAAACAGAAAAAAATGCATTTATATGTGCAATATATTCTATAGAGCATATGCGCTTATTTTTACTCATGACATCAACTACATAATCCATATGAATGCCTATATATGACTTCACATGCTGACCCCTCACATTCTGAGTCTGTGACGGTACCTGCTGTAGCTCTTCCAGAAGAGATCCATGTTGTAGATATTAGGGGCTTTAGAGATTCTCTCTCGATGCGACTGAACAAGCTCTGTGTTCGCTGAGGTTTCCTCCTACACATACACATTCATGTCATAACAGTTAAAGTTATGAATAGACTGTTGACCGTAATAACAATAACTACAACACACCTGACTGAAGAGGTGACTGAGAATCTGCTCTGTGAAAGAGGACGTCAGTGTGGTGATCTGAAATGAGATGGAGAGGAAGACTAAGCAAGAGCGAGGTAGATTAAATAAATGGCATCTGGAGAGGTCATTACAATAGTGACAGCCAGGTCAGATTTTTTCCCCCCAGAATATTGGCAGCATTCTTACAGATCTAAGGTGTGTTCACACCAATTAAGCCCTAAGGGTCACTTACAGCGGTGGTTCTTAATTCCAGAGGCCTCAATATCCTGTACAGTCTCATTTCCTTTCTACACCCATACACCCAGCCCAGATCATGAAAGGCTTGAGAGCTATAGCTGGATAGTGTTGTGACAAGGAGGTCTCCCAGGAATTAAGAACCACATTTTTTAGACTAATGTGAACTTTGAAAATAGACTGGATTTATTTATTTTTTTTTTAAAAATGACTATAGTCTATAATCACACTAAAACAAATGTTTTGATATTAGATGACAGCTATCCAACCTTTTGGGCAGCCCAGTCCATCCAGCCACGAGCATTTGGGTCAACGTTGATCAGAACAAGTCCTTCCACAGAGTCTGGATTATTCAGCTGAAAAGAGAGAGAGAGAGAGAGAGAGAGAGAGAGAAGACTTTATCATTATTTTCTAGAAGTGAGAGTGTTCTTTTTAAATCATTAATATTATTATGCTATTCCTAAAACAAATGGTCTGCATCTCCCAGGTGTAGCTGATTGGCCAAAATTTTGCTCATCACTGCAGTAAATCAAATTGTGTGTAATGAAGAACTGGATGCAGGAAACCCACCACCATCCAAGTTCCTCCAAGCTATTGTGTAGAACTTTTTAAAAGTAAACTTACAGTAATTTGTGCACAAGGAGTCAGACCATATACTGAAAGCTAATGTTCACTTTCTTTGATCATGCACAGATATGTTATACTATGTTATATTATACTATACTATACAAATCTTCTTTTAAGACTTGGGTGATAATATTTTAGGTTACATTTAGGCAGAAAAATATAAAATATATATATTTTATACTACTCCTTTCATTGCTATTGCAATGAAATCTAACTGTACCATAATATACATAAACAAGACTATTGTTACAGGGAGAGATGGGGAGAAACACGGAGCATAAGATGATGAGGAGAGTAAAGAGTAAAACTTACCGTGAATTTTGAAAGAATATAAGCTCCTGCTCCAACTCCAACTCCAATCACAGAACGAAAACTGTACCACAGAAAACATACAAAAAAATATAGTATGCAGTGAAGTCATATAAAGCTATTTATCTGCTATTAAATTTGTGTCTAATGAATGTCCTTATAACTGCCAGTGCATCTTGACCAAGGTGTTCAACTCACTTGAAGTATTGCACAACAGCTGGAATCATCTCTGCAACCTGATCCATGGAAGCATACTGGTAACTAAAAAGGAGAAGAACAGTGATGACCATTGTACGTTATTTCTTCAATAACATCAGGAATCTGGTCATATTATTGATAAAATATTATCTGGGTGGGTAATGTCTGGAAGTAGATCTATGAAGTAATATTACCAGAAGTAAGATGGGAGTGTACCCTAGATGTGAAAACAGTCAACTCCATAATTATTATTACGCACATTTAGGTAAGAATAACTTTGCTAATGGATAGAAAATGTAATGATGTAGAGATGTCAACAATGAAATCCATTAATTTTAGTAAATTTAGTTTTAAAAAGTAATATATATACAAAAATTATTTTGTGAGCATTTGAGTGAAATACACTAACTAGTCACTTTAATACATACAAATTGCTCATACTGGGACAGACATTGTGGTCATAAAGGGACAGACATGGTCAGCAACAATACTCAGGTAGGCTGTGGTGTTTAAACCATGCTTAGTGGGTACCAAAGGGCCCAAAGTGTGCCAAGAAAATATGCCACACACCATTACACAACCACCACCACCAGTCTGTTCACAGGTCAAGGCAGGATGGACCCGTGCTTTCATGTTGTTTACACCAAATTCTGACCCTACCTTCTAAATGATGCAGCTGAAATTGAGACTCATCAGAACAGAACATGTTTTTCCAATCTCGAAGAGAGCCTGTGCAAACTGTAGTTTCAAGGTTTGATGTGTTGTGTGTTCAGAGATGGTATTCTACATACCTTGGTTGCAATGAGTGCTCATTTGAGCTACTGTTGCTTTCTATCATTTCCACCCAGTCTGCTCATTCTCCTCAATACACAGAGTTGCTGCCATGTGACTGGCTGATTAGCGATTTGGGTTAACAAGCAATTGAACAGATGTACCTAATAAAATGGCTGGTGAGTGTATATACAATCTTCCAAATAGCCTATGAGTTTGGTGTATTTGAGATCTCATTCAAGGCCAGTACTTATTGGCTGGATTTGAAATGCATACCCCACAGGGTAGGGGGCAGCACCCTCCTCTTGACCTGGGGCATCCACATGAACAACACTGAAGTTCTTCACTATCTCCTGCATTTCCTCAAATTTAAAGAAAGTGGAGAAGCAACTCTTGCCTAAAATGAATTGAGAAAGAAATACAGTGAAAGAAAGACACAAAACTACCGCCAAACAGCTAAAATGTGAGTTTGTAATGGTTTAGGTATGCAGCTTGCATACTGAGGTATGTGCCGCCACTGTTAGCTACGCTTGCCTTGTAGTCTCCTGCATGTACTTAGCTTTTTAAGAATTTTTAATTTTCTTGTGTAAAAAAAAAAGATCTTACTTGCTATGCTGCATTATCCTATTATATTACTAGTGTGCTTTTATATTAGCATTTTTCCTTTGTTATTGTTTTCTTCTTTCAGTCACTATTTATTATTTTTTTATATATATGACTACCACAATTTTTTCACTGGCTGATTTCTGACACACTGTAAAGCACTTTGTGTTACATTCACCATTTACATTTATATTTATTCATTTGGCTGACTCTTTAGGCGGACACATTCTAAACATATGAAAACTGATTCATCTTATGTAAAGAAAACTTATTATTATTTTTGTTGTTGCTATGTGATGCATGCCTTGCCTGGTCAAACAGACTCACACCATTTCTTTTCGCTCATCACTTACTATGAGTAAATGAAATGCAAAACTTACTTTCCATTCCTATATCGTGAAACGTCAATATGGCTGGTCTACGAGTGTTTCCTGTGCCATGCAAAGTAACATGAAGCAAACCATGTGGAGTCTCAATGCTGTGCTCCTAAAACACACAAACATACAAACAAAGGTGTGTGTGTGATTAAAAGATGTACAGTAAAGCTGAAAATGGTACATGGTACACCTTCCAATTTTTATTAAAACTTCTTTTCAGTCTCTTACCTGTCCCTGGTCCAGCAGTATTCTGGCTGCAATCTCAGCCTCCTACACAGAGTGAGACACAATAGCAATAACATGCTTGTGTTCAACAGGCATCAATAACACCATGACACATTTATAACCAGAATATGATCAGAGTTTTTAGTTTTAAGATTTATAATTCAGTAACTACAATAAAATCACCAAGTAAGTACAATGAAAGAGAGAGCAAAGAGGAACTCAAGTGTTGCCCATCATAGGTCGTGGTTAAATAAATTAAATTGAATTAGCCCATGTATATTTTGTCACTGTCAGAACAAAAACTAAATGAATAGTATACATAAGAAAAAAAGCTTTAAAGAAAGGATGACCAAACACAACACAACTTACTTTAAGTGCAGAATTGTATGGCGCAAGGTTTAATTTAAAACATGGTTCATCATGAATAAGGCCTCAAAATGACCCGAGACCCAAACTCAACGTGATTTTATGCGGAGGGATGCCGCAAACAATAGCTCTGATGACAGGAACAGCTGTGACCTAAAAAATCCCTAGGCTAGAAAAAAGATAATTTCTACTTCTATTAGCATGGAAATAAATATAATGTAGCTGTTTCATAAAGAATGGACCAAAAGAAGCATTCTAAATTGGCTTCAAATAAATCTAAATAAAAGTAAAATATTTAATTATAACTACTTCACTCATGATCTCTGCATGTTAATCACTCATTGCAACACAATGCCATTTTCCATTTGAATGTTACAAGTGGGCTTGTTTCTACTGCATCCCCACTGTGATGCAGTTCGAAACATCACCAGCAGGTGACTCTACAAGTAAACGTTACGTTAAAAGGTGACGTTAAAAATCCCCAGGCTTTAAAAAAAAGCCGGGCTTATTTTTATTTTTATTAGCATTCAAATAAAAATCTGTGCAACAAGCATATTTATAATAGAAGGTAACCTGGAGCCAAATGCAGTGTTTTAAATATGCAGGAAGTCATAAGGACTACCTCTGTCATATCATGTTTACACATTGTAAATTAATCAATATCTACAGACACTTAGTGACTCATGTCTAACTCGTTATGGACATTTTATCCAGGATTCAATTCTAGTTTTGGAGGGACTGTGATTCTTCAAGATAACATTCCTCCGTTATCGCATTTTATCACAAACCCTAGTTGTAGTGGCCATATGGCGATGCCTGTGTTCCTATATGTAAATGTCTTTGTTCGCAAAAGGGAATATACTGTTCACAATTCAAATAAGGTTTTTGTATGTGTGTGTCTTCTTACACAGTGAGTCGGAAAAATCACCCTACTGTAAAGGATTTTTTCCAAACTTAAGGGTCAGACATAATTTATTATAGGCATAATCCTATATATCTTTTTTTTCAATACACATTAAATCATTACTCACACACTCACACACACATATATATATATATGCATGTATGCATACTCCAATTCATGTCCTCCATTTTATAAAAACGTGTGTAACTGACCTTCACGGCATCGGGTTGACCCGTAAGTAAAGGCTTGTCCTCTGTGATGGCAATCTCCTGCATTTCAGTCGTCATGACAATTCCTTCTTGTGTCCTACAATGACACATAATTGACACCATTACCTCATTACACACACACACACACACACACACACACACACACACACACACACACACACACACACACACACACACACAC
>JBBIGC010042147.1:0-11737 GCA_037576955.1 Lepidarchus adonis
CACACACACACACACACACACACACACACACACACACACACACACACACACACACACACACACACACACAGATTTAGTATGATCTTGCATTTAGAATTTGTTAAGGACATTGCACAAAGAAATTAAGTTCACATTTTTAACAACATTGACTGTTGTGATAGCTTTGACGTAAAAACATTGGGTTTTTTTTACAAATCAAACTTTATTGTCATTTTGTAGTATACCAAGATTCAAGATATACCTACACTGAATTAGTGTAATTTGTGTAAAAATGGCAAAACATGTAGCCAGTAAAATAAGTATTGAATGCGTCATCAATTTTCTTAGTAAATATGTTTCTAAAGGTGCTGTTGACATGAAATTCTCACCAGACATCGGTAACAAACATCCCATCCACACATGCAGAAATCAAGCCATAGACATTCATACATTCAGTTATGTGTCATGAAGTATTGAAGACGCTACTGAAATTTATTTAATATTTCGTACAAACTAGTCGCTGTGAAGCTCAAGTGTGATTTTGGCTCATTAAGTGGTTTGCATAATGGATGGATGGATCAATTTAAATGAATAAACTCAGTTTGAACCTCTGACAAATATTTAAATTTAGACTCACACCGCCCTCTAGCGGTCACCAGATGCTCATACGGTCCATCTCTCTGGCGTCCTGCAGGACAGTGAAACTCTGATGATATAAGAATAGCGAGAGTTGGGTTGGCGAGCTATCGGTAACGCATTAGTGATGTTTCTTTGAAATGCATTTCTTTGACAACCCATATCTTTGAGAGATTTTTACAATAAAATTAAAGCTTTTACATTTTAAAATAATAATAAAGCTTAAAGAAAAATATTTAAGAATGATCAAATAAGAATTACATGTAATAAAATATCAGATAAAAATAATTTTTACAAATAAAAATATCAGCGTTATCCTGCTGCATCTTTCTCAAGACATTACCATGATAGATGCAAAATTCCTTTATTTGTTCGGCAGTCAGAGAATGCAGCTTTTGTTTACCAGACATTTTGGGTTTAATTCACAAACTTGTATGCAAACTCAGAATCGAGGCTACTGAAATCAAAAACTGGAATTACAGGTTACTGTCACTTTCCACCCGCGTTTGCTGTTTTGTTTGAAGTTTTTTCTCGCAGTGTAAATAACATGAATGAATGAAATCTGTTCTGCAGCCTTTCATGATGAGAGGTGAGGGTGGCGAGAAAATGGGGGGATGGGGGTGTGGGGGGGTTACTGTATATATGTCTTGTGTGATACAGCTAGAGCTACCACTGTCCTGCGACACAGCTACCAGTGGATTATTTATTTATTATACATATTTTATTAATTTAAATTTTATTTTAATGTTAGATTTTATTTTCTATTTTTTCTATATATTGTTTTATTTTTTTATCCTCACCTTATTTTACCTTATTCTGTTTAATTACTACTGTTACCATATTTTGATTACATAAAACTACGTTTTCTGATTCTGATTATTCTGATTCTGAACACACAACTGCAGAGAATTTCTGTGTTTTATTATCAATTTTCTAACATCTACAGTACATAATATTGTAAAAATATTCACTCTACATGTGCTACAAGAATGTGGCTGCCAGTCCAGATCTTTCTCCTACTGAAAATGTATGGTGCATCATGAAGAGGAGACTCAGACAATGACGGCCATGGACAGTTGAGCAGCTGAAACTTTACATCAAACAAGAATGAAATTTCCACTTGCCAAACAACTACTGCAATTAGTCTCGTCAGTTCCTAAACAAAAAAGTGTAATAAAAAAGGTCCCAGGTTTGTTGAATGTTTTGGTCATCAAATATTTACAAAATACAACAAGGTTGATAAAAAAATACTGTTTTTGTACTTTTGTATGTTAAATAAAGGTTTGCATGAATGAACATATCACAGACTTTAGATTATTCTGTATTTTGGAAAATACAACTTTTCTGGAAAAAACAGTTGTTGTTCCTTCATCACTTTTAATAGGAACTAGCTATTGCATACCTGGAACTCATCACATGACCTACTGTTTTGGAGACGCTCTAGCACAGGGGTGTCAAACTCTGGTCCTGGAGGCACAGTTTGGTACTTTCTTTCCTTTCATACACTCACTCAATCTGGCAATTAAAGGGTGATTTAAACCAGGTGTGTCTGAACAGGTACATTACGAAACTGTGCAGGACACGGGTCCCCCAGGACTGGAGTTCAAAACCCCTGCTCTAGACATGCAGGCCCTTGTCAAAGTGACTCAGATCCTTATGCCCCTGTTTCCAGCACATCAACTTCAAGAACTTATTGTTCACTTACCGCCTAATATAGCCCACTCTCTGACAGATGCCACTGTAATCAATAACTAGATCATTTGTACCCATTTTGTGTAATAACTTTTGGTGGAAGACAAAACAATGTCTTCTGTGAATTATGTCTCTAGTTTACCTATAATTTCATTCCCAGTAATATATTAATATCCTAATCTTTAACGTGCACAAAAATCAATGTAATTTCGTCAACTTTCAGCACCCTGCCCCTTTAAGAGACAAGCCCCGCCCTGTTTTCTGAGAGAAGTGACATCACATAGAGGAGCGGCCAATAGGAAAGCAGCATCCGCAGAGCTGAGGGGAAAAGAGAGGAGCGTGTGTGTTTCTCCCGCAAGCGTGTGCGCGCTGTGTGTTGGTGAGTGAGTGTGTGAGTGAATGCGTGGTATGAGTGCGTGCGTGTGTGTGTGTGTGTGTATGTGTGAATGGTGAAGAGAGAGCAGAAAAGAGAAAATAGAACGTTTTGTAGGTAGTTTAATATCGTTACGCGGTCAGAAGTTTGTTAGAAGCGTGTGTGTGAGAGGTTTTACTGTAGCCTACGTCAGCAAATACACACACACTACAGGGATCAGCTGGTCATGTTATGTTATTCAGCACAGTTGTAGTGTGTTGGAAGGCGACGAGTTTGATTTTGTGAAGTGTGTGTGTGTCCGCTATGGTCCAGTGTAGTCACTGATTGTACAGGATGAGTGTGTAGAAGCAGTTCTGAAGAGGCAGGTCAGGTCTCCAGGGCAGGATGCTGAAGACCCTGACTAAAAAGCTCAGAAGACATTCCCTCAATGAAATCCACCCTTTCCAGTTCAAGGTAAGTAAAGAAATGCCTTACAGTATCTATTCTCCTTCTCTCCCACATCTTTCTCTTTCTCTCGCTCACCTGCTTCAACTGAGTTATTACTTCCTTATGCCTTTAAAGGGGATCCCCCCCAATAACGTCTAATGTGTAAAAATAGGTTATGTGTTGTGAAACGTTGAGTTAGTGGTGATAAGAACCAGGTTAGTGAGGTTTACATCATATATAGTCATTAACTGTGCAGAATAGCCAGCGGACATCACCTACATATCACTTAGTTTAGCTTTATTGGTCAAAAGTAGGTTCATACTGTACAATGAAAGTCATGTAATTGCTAATAATAGTAATTAATTATACAGTAATAATAAAAAGTAAATAATTTTACTTTGAATACAATTCTGTGTGTATATATATATATATATATATGTGTGTGTGGGTGTGTGTTTGCGCGCTTGTGTGTGTAATTGATTATTTTGTTTTGTTTGATTGAAGTTTAGACTGAATTTAGTTGTTTGTCTTGAGCATGACAGTAATAATTTCTGCATTTCTGGGTAAAATGTTTTTGGTTTTGTAAAATTATTTAAATATGTAACCACTTTACCCTTCTCATCAGCTTTCTGAAAGTTTAGAAAGTCAGCTGCTATGAAAGGCTTTGTAGTTATTCAAATGCTACCCTTCAGTAAAGTTTTATAGTGCTACAGGTTGCAAATAGTTACTGTTGCTTTAAAGGGAAATCCAAATGCCTGCATAATTCAGTAGATAATCATAAATGGTGTTTGTCTGGGCACTGTTTTGTCTTAAAATATGTTTTAAAAATACCACTGTGAACTACTTTTTGTATACACAAGGGCTGTACAATAACTTGGTTAAAATAGATTATACAATTTAACTGATTTCTTAGTGATAAAATTACTGTTTGAGTGATAAACAAGGCATACGTAAGTCATTATAAACACGTTTAGCAGTCTGAATGTTCTCCACTAGTGGGTGGCATTAGTGCTCAAATTGTTTCTGTAAAAATCTCACTAGTGAATTTTGTGCTGTTATGAATTGTTTTTTTTTACTAATCAACAATTATTTTCTGTTTCTTCTATTTTTGTTTGACCTTAAAAAGACACTGATCACTCAATCATCAAAATAACAACAACATTTTTTCTTGATAGTGACAGCCCTAGTTTACATTTCAACCATTGAATTATGCAGCAGCATTGAAATGTCTGCAGATTTGTCTTTTATACTTGATTTCACATATTTCACAAACACTTGCACCATTGTGTAGCCTACAAAATGTTATTACATAAAGGAACTCTTCTGCTTCTGAATACAACTTTTGGCTTTTCGAGTGTCTGTTATTTACCTATGAAATGGAAAAAACCTGTTAATTAAACATCTTAATTATTACTGTTTGATGCACATATGTAATTTATAAAGAATATGAGGGCTCAATTAACATGCAACTTACTAATTCCCACATGGGATCAAGGATTATATTATATTCCCTACAGATTTTAAGTCTTTACTCTGTTTTGAATGAATGGCTTATTTAACCTGAAATCAAAGTTGCCTTTTTTATGTTGTTTGTTCATGCCTATATGCATAATTCTTGTTTCCATAAACTTCCATTAAAATGTAATAATTTTGATCTTACTTCATCACTTCTGATATTTGGATGCTTTCACTTTGTTTGGCTGAAGAAGTCATCGAGCTATAATAGCAGATTTGAGTCTTTAAATGAATATTCCAGCCTTTATCACTGAAAGAACCCAACACACTTACTTACTTACTTACTAAAAGTCAATGGGAAGTTGCTTCCTCACCCATAACCATATGGTGCAGATTCAGCAGTTAAGAGATTAAGTTGCAAAATGTTGGAGAACTTCTTTAATGTTTGTCCACCCACTTTCCACTCTGATCTATTACCTATTACATTCTTGGGTCATTTATGTTTTTACCTGAAGGTAGCCACTGTTGGCTTGTGCATAGGTGGAAAAGTGAATGCACATGTAAATGCACTGTTCATGCTTGGCTGCCTTGACTAGTTGATTGGCTGAAGTGCCATTGTGATAGAAAACCTAGCTCCAAGGTCCTGTATGCGTTTGTATTGTTCTTGCAATTTTGCAGGTGAGAAATGGTGAGTTTTGCTGTCCCTCTCTGGATATTCAGATGCTAAGTCTGTCCAAAACTGCCATTTTCACTACATAGTGCACTTTATTGAAGAACAGCTCCAAATAATTCAGATACTTTGTTTGTTATGCTGGTATTGAAACCTGTATTCAGTATTTAGAAGGTTTGTCTGTTTTCAAAGCCACAAGAGCAATCTTCATAAGCGGAGGCTTCTAAAAAGACTGGGATTGCTCTTTTGATTAAATGTATACAAAATGTTGGTGAATTATAGCTGGTTTATTTTAGTCACCTTACTGTAGAGCTAAAAGAGTGGAGATGCCTGAAATGATACGTGTGGGAGTGCTTTGAATTGCATTAAGCTCCAAAAAGACCTCAGTTCTCCACTCATCACTCTGTAGCTGTGAATGAGCTTAACTTTGCCTGTGTGTTTCCTTCTGCTGCTTTCTGCGATTAAAATATTAAACTAACCAAACGAAATAGCTTGACGAAATAAATAAAAGTGACCAGTTAAAATAAACTGAATGACAAATTACCTATTTGTTTGTATGTGTGCCATTGACTACTTCCCAGTGTAATGTAGCTCCGCTTCCATGTGTGTGTGATCTAGAATGTTAAATGATGATCTTTCAAACTGGTTCGAGATCTTGAAAGAATAATCGTTGGGGATAGAGATTCAGCTGATATGGAATTATCTTTACACTAAGAGCTCTTTTATTTATACTGCTTTACATTCTACACTAAGTAAATAACATAGAACTTGAGCTCTGGAGTCACCCAGGAGTGTGGAACTTTAAACAGCAGCGGGATTTAAAAAAAAAATTCCACTGAGAGTTAATGAGAAGTGGAAAGATCTTCACATGAGAAGCTAGAACAACACATATGTGACCTTAATGTAATTTATTAAATTTATTTATTGACTGCGAACAAACTTACATGATGGAAGCGTTGAGTGTGAGGAGGATATGGATAGGTGGAAGAGGGGCAGCAATAGCACCACCTACTGTTGACGTGTGAAACATAGTTAATTGCACAGATCATATGTATGTATACACAACTTTATGTGTATAAATAACATATCAAACTTATTGCCAATATTGATATATCGTGACAGCCCTAATGTTTATTATACTCTACAGTTCTGTTTTCTTATGTATGGAATAGAGGATACAGTGTTGGACACATAATGGGTTCAGGTGTAAACCCATTATGGTCTCAGTAAATGCGTCTAACCACAAAAACCAGAAGGCACTCTTTGTTATGAAAGTGTTACTTGACGGATTCTCTCATGTTAATGTATGACCATATTCATATGGAAAAGTTTCTCGGGAATAGATTTCTGTTCTGCTGTCTGCTCTACTACACACATATGTGCCTAATCCACAGGCGCTCAGTGATTAAGATTCCAGACAAGAATCACAAGCACAAGGAACTACTTCATTTTGAAATATAAGAGTTTATTAATGAAAGTGAAATGAATCCAATCATTGAGCTTAATGAAAAAAGCTCAAACTGTTGTTTGTTCTGCTGCTTGTGCTTATAAATCTCATGCATGGCCGTTTTTGCCAATCAAAGCCAGTAAAGAGCTCATTATAGACGTTTTGTGCATGAGTAGTTGGCCAAACCACATCTCTAAAGACTTTCCTGCACTTTCTGTTCCGTAATCAGACTTACTCGACTACAGTATAGGAAAAATGGAGCTTCAGTGTGCTTGTTTGGGACCTTTGATGAATATTGGCCCTTGGGCTAATAACTTACCCCCTAGCTACCTTGTGGCCCCTTTGGGGGGGGAAATACAAAAATTATATTGTATAAAATTTATTATTGTATTTAAATTGATATATTTATAATATATAAATGCTTCAGGATTATACGTGAATGCATCTACACAAATGTAAGACCTCATGTTCAGTATGCATGTAGGAAGCACTAGGGCCCACTTTTTGGACCTGCATGCTCTGTTGAACCTTTGTAGGTTATTGCAGTCTGGCCTGAAACACTCATCATAGCTTCAGTGTGAACAGGTGGAGCTAAGGTGTCAAAGACGAGAAAATAGATCTACAGTATTGTGCAAATTGTTCCCATTTATCTCCGCAGCAAGTCTCTTTCAGCAGCAAAGAAACAAGTTCTCAACAAACTAAAAAAGAAGTGACAAAAATCTAAATGTGTTGTGTGTGT
Source organism: Lepidarchus adonis (assembly GCA_037576955.1). Taxonomy (NCBI): domain Eukaryota; kingdom Metazoa; phylum Chordata; class Actinopteri; order Characiformes; family Lepidarchidae; genus Lepidarchus; species Lepidarchus adonis. The sequence goes on from JBBIGC010042147.1 coordinate 7,418, forward strand.
AAAGTAGTTGAGGTGTGTTGGCAGATGTTCGAACATTGCAGGTGATTCCCACTCAGTTCCTCCAGTCATTGCATGTGTGAAACTCTCTCAGCAGCAGAACTTGATTTAACCACTGATTGAGCCCAAACCAGGGATTTGATGGTTCCTACAGTTATGGTTCTCCCACCAGGAGAACATTGAATATGGGAACCCAACACACTGACAAACATATACTGTTCACTGTATTAATTTTGTTTGTATTGATTGTAATATTAGTGATATTAGATCTGAAAATAATAAAAACACTTCCTGTATCTAAACTACTTTTACATATACATTTCTCAGGGGCCTAAGACTTTTGCACAGTATGTAAATAGTTTTTTGTGACATCACAAAAGGATGAACTCAAGACAGCAGCTCACTTTCCACATATGACCTCTGTGGACTTGGAAATCAATGGTATGTTATGAAACTTCAGACTCTTATTTCTAAATACATGAAGAAACTTTGTTGTTCCCTGAAATGGGCCCTTGAAGTCTGAGAGGGCAGCATTAACAGTTTAAGCTTCACTTTTTAAGTTTTCACTATAGTCCTTTATTGTGTCACATGTTTAGGAAAAACCTAGAACAAAAATCTCTGTATTGCAGCTGGTGATTATAATAATTGTAATAATAATATACATTGTCTTTGTTATTATTATTGTTATTTATAATGTGACACATGTAATGTTAGTACCCAGTCCAGTGGTTTATAGTATATATAACAAGATTTATTATTGTAATCTAAATACTTCTTTAGATTTCTTTAGATTATGATATTTTGAACTAATCCAAGTGATCTGATTTATATAATTAGTCTCAAAATATTGCATGTATTAGAACTGATTTAGACTAGGGCTGTCAGTCTGGTAATTAATTAAGGGCTTAAGGTTTTTGACACTCACAATATTTTCAATAAAAATAAGACTGAAAACAAGTCGATATTCGAACAATAATTAGAACTAAATTTGAATGACACAAAATTAGACAATGGCTTGAATGCTTATTCTCCATTATGCATTGTCATATGTCCACAATGTCACAGTTGCAATATGACAATATTTCAATGTATTGTTACACATATCTTATAGTTATAGTTTCAGACAACATTGGTTTTCAACACCAACTCTTGCAATGCTTTAGGTGCATCGTAGCAGTAGAATGACGGAGCAGTGCAGAGCCGTTATCCAGCATCACAGAAAGGGTTTTCTTCTTCTCTCTTTTTTTACCCTCTAATTCATTTGTCATATTCAACCAGATTGTGAGGTTATACTTAGTAAAGCTAATCATATGCTGCATTTAGAAGAGATCAACTCTACATCTGCTTTTAGCATTTAGAGTCTGCGTATTTTGGTGCATCGACAACGAACATGATAGCTAGCTTAACTGCTAACCGATGTTCTGCATTTTATACTGACCCATCACTGATCTGTCTTTGCTTTGCGTTGCTTTTTGAAATGTTAATGCCTGCAGTAAACACTACATTTAAATAATCATTTGGAGATGTCGTCTTCTTGTACTGAATTATGCTTTTAGTGAATGTGTTTTCATGTTTTTAGATAGACCACCCCATTTAAGCAAACCGCACCCAATCCCGGGTTTGCAGAATCAATGTATAAGCCACGGCCTATTGTTGGGGCAATATGGTAATGATTCTGGAAAATAAAATAAAAGGATTTTAATCCATTGTCTGAGCTATGGATCAATAAGCATGCATTCCTTTGATGAACAAATACAACAGTCTATCACAGCTAGTGTGCAGACATGATCTAGCAGTGAGAATACACGTCTTGTTAGACTTTTGGTGCTGGGTTATAGTGAAATCCACTGCCCCTCAAGTCTGTTTTTTTAACATCTGGAGTACAATTGATAACACCAGCAAAACAAGATTAGCTAACGTTCATTCTTTGGAGTGGGTGTTTTAGGAACACTGCTCGATTTGACTTTGTCAGACTGAACAGTAGAGGCCACAGTTAATGCAACTTTTATCACCAGCCTAGAAATACCTTCCACAGCTAAGGTGTAACCTGTTATTCCCTTGCAATGTTCATTTTTATCGCATGTCTTCTGCACTTGCAACACATCTACATTATAAAGTGGGGTGTTTCTGGGAGCTTGCTGTCTGTCTGCTGGTGCTGATGAGTGCACTATCACCCCCTGTCATTTCAGCTACACCTTCATTGGTTTAGGGCAAGTTTTGAAATTTTACACTCAGTTTGTTCTAGGGGTGGACAAGATGGCAGAAATATACAATACTATAAATGTTCTTACTATACGATATGTAGCACTGTCATATTGATAAAAATATTAAAGTGAAATGAGTACAAATATTTATTACACCATAGTACCATAAGTTCACTTAGTCAAGTCAGAGTTTATTTATGTAGCACACTTTAACAACAGAAGGAAATATATGGCATGACCAAGAGCCAGCATAAAACCTAGAATTTTAAAAGGTAAAGTAAAAATATAAAAAATAATAAAATAAAGCATAAAATACAATAAAATTGTCACAAACTGTACAAAATATACTGCATTAAAAGCTAAGTTTTAAAAATGAGTGACTTTCAAAGCTCCCAAAAAGCTAAACTAATGATTCTCTCTCTGAAAAGAAATTTGAAAGTTCTGACTATCATATTAAGCTCATAAAATCATATTGTAACCACAATGTATCAGTTAGAGCTGGGCAATATAATGATATTTATTGTTTGCATGATAAATTGTGGCCACAATCAGATTTTTTGAGCATATCATGATATTGTCAGTACTTAAAAAAAACTGTTGTACTTCATGTTTCATTTCAAAGAGCATCATTAGTCTCATCTTACGGCACACTCGACTTAGGAAAATTTGTGGTTTCATCATTGGCTTTAACCATATGGTATCACATATGGTAGTAGAATGCAGTTGAACTACTAAATCTACTAAATGCTTTACAGTAATAGTGAGCACCACGAGTTGAGCGCGTGCTTGCAGGTTTTCGCTGTTATTGCTGAGATTTTAATGTTTTATTCACCGTTAGTGTTGAATAAGATTCATGGTGATTGGTGGGTGAGATAGGAGGTTAATAGTGCACTGTGCTAAGGCACCTTCAGTGTGGTTTTGCCACAAGTCTCCTCTCCAATGTGTTTACTGCTGTGGTGAATGTTGAAGTATTAAAAAGATCATTTCTATATTGAGCAATGTTTCCTAAATTTTTTTACTGTAATATGAGACGTTCATGTTGCTGCTGTTAATAAAGCACAGTGCTGTTCAATAAAATTCAATCATCATTACATGCACAAGTTCCCACTTGCATCAAAATTCAAGTTCCGTCACACTCAGAGAAACCAAACCCTGATGTAACTTGAGGAACCCCTGCACTTTCATGTTTTTAAAAATATGACTGTTGGTTGTTATTGTTCTCCAGTGTCGTCCAGAGGAGGATGGGTTTCCCTTCTGAGCCTTAGTTCCTCACAAGGTTTCTTCCTACAGTTTAGGAAGTTTTCCGTTGCCTATTTTGCACTTGGCTTGCTCAGTAGGGACTCAGATCCCAGTTCTGTAAAGCTGCTTTGCAAAAACGTCTGTTAAAAAAGCGCAATAGAAATAAAATTGGCTTGATTAGACTTAACTCGAAGGTAAAGCTTTTGTTATGGCAGTGTATTTGTGCTGCATAGGAAGGTTTAACACTGGTTTAACACGTCCTGCCACTGGCAACATGCCCTGCTTCAAGCCTGGCCCCTTGGTTTACACTATTAAATACAGTTACGTTAATTGGAGTCGAGGCGCATGCCAAGAATGGCTTTAGTGCTGCTAGAAGAGTGCTGACTGGAGCCGAACGCTATTGTATGCCCTCATTTGTGTGTGTGTGTGTGTGTGTGTGTGTGTGTGTGTGTGTGTGTGTGAGACATGGTTCAGTGGACATGAATGAAATCCCTGCCCCTGAGTAGCTCTGTAATCATAATCTCCAGGAGTGTTTGTGTTCAGGCACCGAACACATGCGCTGTTGTGGTCACACATCCCAACGTTTGTTAAGGTTCCAAACAGAAAAATGCTGAATCAAGGTGAAGGGTGGCTCATTGGGATGGGTTGTGTAGACCTAAATGATATTTTCTGAAATTATATGACAATAGTATACTTTTATTTTCATAGCTGTGCAAACACAAACAAGTCAAAAGTAATCCTGACCACCAATTATTGAACTATACCAGATGAATTAAATATAGAGCAATTTGCAGCTAAATGTGTACTATTCTTTTAACTTTTGTAAATTTTGTGCCATTTTACAGGTGTTATGTAATTAGTAAGAAAAACGTGCAACGAA
>JBBIGC010042167.1:0-11735 GCA_037576955.1 Lepidarchus adonis
CCTGGGGGTCCCAACTTCAGTTTGAGAGGTCTCCCCCCCCCCCCCCCCCCCCGGAGAGTTTCATAACCAGATGTCTTTGGGCTGGAGCTAAACCATTTTAGGTAGTAGATCTCCAGGACCACAGTTGGGCACCCCAGCCCTACACCACCCCCTCACCCAGTAAAAGAGTATTAAGCTATAATTAACATTAAAATTTTAAGTTGTGTTTTTGAGGTAAGACAAAAGTTTGGTCAAAATAAGAGACAAGCCAGATCTAGTTATAATTATTTTAGCGGTCCCCAGTGGATTTAGGCAATCTAATGGTTAAAAAAATCCCTGATGAAGAAACGTTTTATGCATTCTTTATTTGCACATGGTGTCGATCAGGATTCAGCCCTCCAGCTCTTGACTAAACCAAAGCACTGTGACAGACAAATGATGGCTGGCATCCTTCATTGTTCTTTGCATCCAGTGAAGATTCCTCTCCCACCACTATAATCAGCCCTTTCATTGATGGACACAGGGTGGGGGCTGTAAATTGTGCAGTAATACCTCCAAAATGGAGCAATATAGTAGGTGTATCTGATTTAATGGCCTATTGTAATACCTATTATATATACAATATCTTCTAATAATGTTATAAATACTTTCTTTTTATTGTCAGTTTTCCTAATTAATAATTTATTTTGAATCCATACTTTCTTGTAATAATGACAAACTGTCTCATAATTACAACACACACCTGTGTTTATTATTTTATGCACTACTTTAAGAACTTCATATTGTGGGTGCAGTGAAAGTTTCTTCTTTTTTTTCAAATCGAGGAAATTAGGTTGAAATAGAGTGGCCTGCAGTGTTGGTCTCTCTTCTCAGTGTGGTCAGTGTCCTGTGGTGGTGAGATGGGCTGCAATACTAGCTTTGGGGAAAGTGTCTGCTCTACATTCATCCACTGTCTCTCTGCTTTATACCGCAATAAAAGAACAGGAGGGAAAATAAGAGGTGGTATGAAGTGCCTGCATACATTACACATTGTGTGTGTGTGTGTGTGTGTGTGTGTGTGTGTGTGTTACTGTGGAGGAGGAGGTAACACTTGGCTGACACATGCATTGCTTTTGGGATTCTGTGGTATGAACTCTGAACACGCTGAATAAAAGAATCCAAACATGTTTTGCCTCTGACAATCTGCATCACATGCAACGAATCTATACAAATGAGCTGATAATCCAAGTTGTTTCTAGAAAGGCCTTTCAAGTGGGATAAGGAAAATGGTAGCAAAGCCAACAGCCCACCAGATGCCCCGTTGAGCACTTATTCTCTAATGTATCAACATTTCAAGCAGAAAAAATATCAAAGAAATGGCTTGTGGTGTTTTCATCTCTCCCACCAAGATACAGATTCATTATAAAAGTGTGATTGTTCTTATTTTAAACTAATCCTCAGAACCATTTGGGTTATTTTGGGTCATGTAGAACATAAATGTATTGTTTAATTTGACCACTTTCCAGGTAAGTATATGGCTTACAGTTTAAACCCTGTGCTTGAAATGCTTTCAAAAGATAATACAATGCATGAGAGGGTATCAGATTGGCTTGCATAGGTCTTTTCCTGTCAAGTCTGCAGATCATCTAAAGCATCTAAGGAGAAATGCACTTCCAAGGGAAGTCTGATATTAGTGTCTCAATGTGCATATTGATAGTTCAGTATAGTGGATGTGTCATTGGCTCAGATAGTGGGTGAATCTGGACATTTAAAAATAGTTAACAAGACATTGTTTAACTAGTACCATCCATCATGTGAATACCACAGACGAAAAACAAAACAAAGAAGTTAAATATCATTCAACATCAAATATACTCTGGCAGTCAGTACAACATTCTCGCGACAAGAAAAGCAGTCCTTTATCATTAGGTATTTTTGAAAATGTACCTTTTTCTATAGCCTTCCATCCACATGAACAGTGTTTTTGGTCACCATTTGGTGTTTAGGTGTGGACAAAGAAAGCTAAGATTTTCATTAAAACCATGCAGCTTCATCTCCTCTAATGTCACACAGCATTTACTCAGGTTTGTTGATGGTCGAGTGGTTGGCTGCCTTGTGTCCCAGGTTGCCTTCATGTTTGTGCTACCTCCTGGCTCTCCCCTTTAGCTATGCTGTCATAAAGAATCTTGCCGGAGATCCTGCACTCAGACCACAGTGTCCGTTATTCTTAATCACCTGCAACATTGAGCTTCTCTAACAGTCTCGCTCGCTTTCTCTCTCTCTCTTTCTCAATCATTCTTTGTCTGCTGAGCTACTCTGAGTTACCAGTGATCCTGTTCCACTCTGCTGCCCAGATCATGGTGATGCAGACTAATCCTGACATGATGTACAGCCTCACGCCTACTGATGAGAGCCCATATGGACAGAACCACTTACCTGATCTTAACTCAAAGGCCCACCTGCACACAAGGAGCTGCAGACACCTCTTCAAACAGGACTCATTGCTACTTTTAGTTCTTAGTTCTTATTTATTCATTTATATTCTCTGTCTGCTATCACTCTCCGTTGTCAACCAGAGGAGGATGGGTTCCTCTACTGAGCCTTGGTTCCATCCAATGTTTCTTCTTACAAGTTAGGAAGTATTTTCTTGCTTCTGTTGCCTTTGGCTCATTGGGGGCTCGGACCCGGGTTCTGTAAATTCTGTAAAGCTGCTTTGTGACAACGTCAGTTGTAAAAAGCACTATACAAATAAAATTGACTTGACTTAACTTGACACTGCACACCATTTGATTGCATGAGCGAGGTGATTTTCTGCAATGACAAACAAAATATATTAGTATTAAATAAATACTTTACTATTGGGATTTCTTAAATGCTTGTACATATGCCTGCAAAGCATGTAAAGCACCCTCCATTATGAAAGACACAGGTGTCAGAATGAGCACTGGATGTTGCTACTGTACTCAACAGTGTAAAAGTAATAGTAATGGCTTCCACCTCCAAGATGTCTAATTGGCCAACATTGCTATACGGTTTTGGGTTATATCACCACCTGTAGTTTTGGCATGCTTTTGACAGCATTTGTCAATGTATTTGTATTTATGTGTGGACAGAGATTCAAAACTGTGCTTATGGGGAGAGGATTTAGAAAAAAATAAAAATGGAAATGGCTGTTGTCAAAAAATACCCAGCGGACAGAGTCTTATACGTTGTACCTAATGCCAGGTTATCACAAGATTCCTGGAAATGTTCACAATGGTTTTTCTGTCTCCTGATGAGTAGAATGTCCTCGCTCTCACCCTATGACACAGTATTATGTGTGAGCTGTAACAGATTTGGTAGATTGCATTCTCCTCCAAGCATGTTGGGCTGTTAAATGACATTGCATTAACAGCAAGCCGAAAGGATGCACTGACTGGCCTCATATGATTCAGCATACCCTTCCTCCTCCAAGTGATGTTAGTGTTGTGTGACTGGGGTCATAGCCAGTCAGTGGAATTGCTAAACTGGGGAGAAAATTGGAGGGAGGTGGGGGGCACAAAACCTGAACTGACTACATAGTGCTGCTGACAGTAGCAAAAATTTGACACTAAGATGAGATTAATGAAAAGCTGAATGGAGAGCAAAATGATACATAGTGTCCTGTCACAGCTTGGCAATGTAATAACAGTGAAGAATGAAGCAAGTATGTAAATCCTCATGCTAATCATTAGAATCACATTTGATGTCCTTCATAAGCATGTCTCAGCCACCCCCTGCAAAGTTCTCACAACCCCAAAGTTCTCCACATTCACTGGGGTGATAGAGACCTGCTAATGAGACAAGAGGTCTGACAGATTCACTCTCATGCAAAAATATAATATATTAACAATACATATCAATGTATTTTATTTATATGATTGGTAACATATTCCAATATATTCAGTTTTCATGTGCTACCATGCTGAGAAAGGTGGATAGGGTGGATAGGTTGGGAGGAACCCCATGGAACTTAGAAATGAAATGTTCAGTACTATGTGATGTGATGTGTTGTATAGTATTGTGACAGTCTCCACCTGTCACTTTAGCTTCTGCCACTTTAGCAGCAGAGAGGAAGACATCAGGGAAGCACTGGTAGCAAGAGATGCAATTTCAGTTTGCTTCATAGAAAACCTGTGGTTAGAGATTATTGCAAATTCCTGTTAAGTTATACATGTATACTTGTAGGTTTGTATATATGTATTCTTGTTCATATGATAATAGTTGGTACTAATGTTTCTAGGGTCACAAAACATGCAAGGCCCTTTGACCCATTATATGCTGACCCACTGTAAAGCTGTATTTGTAGCTGTAGTCTTGCCCAGTCCTCGGAATCTTAACAAAGCGTCTTCTCATCCGACCTACACTCCTTAGTCTTCATTGTCATCACCCAGACTCTGTGGTACCTAATACCCATGACATTACAGCTGGCTAAAACTGGTTGAAATTTGTTTGATGGGTGACTAACCTGATGACCAACAACTCTAATTTTTCTGTAATTTTTCCTCAATAAAACCTTTGAAAATTAACTTGTTGACCTGACCTCTCATTGAACAAAGTCGACACTCACAACATCAGTACATACAGTACTGTGCAAAAGTTTTTTTTCCTAAAACATTTTTGAAAATGTCATTTTAAATAACAGCAACACAGTAAACCCTTAAAAGACTTAAAAAGAGTGAAGACCTTATGTGTCAATTTGTTGGCGTAACCACTTCCAGACCTCTTCTCATGGAAGCCCATTATTACTAAGCTCCATTAATGACATGTGTCATCAAAGTAACAGTCACTAAAGTAAGGTGGATGTTTCTATTCATGTGTTTCTTGTGCAAAAATTAAGTTTGTAATGTATCAAAACGTATATGACGACAGTACCGGGAAAAATGTTGTTGAATGAACTAAAGAGGCACCATGGGGGAAACAAATTGCTTGAAAGTGTGGCTTGCAGGGCTTGGAGATTTATTAATTCCGAGTAGCTGGACCATTTGCATAACAAAATGAGGTAACGTAGAAGGGGGCAGGTTTGTGGGCGGATAGTAAGAAAGGAAGGCTACTTGCAGAGACAGTATGTATTTTTCAGGCAACACAGTGTTAAATACCTGATTTGGCCTCAATCAGTCTTTTCTTACATTAGTTCAGGAGCTCCTGAAGTTTTACACCTCCATGCAATGGCTGGAGGCATCAAGAGGAAATCTGGAACCAAACCTGTGTTCTTCTAACTAGTTCACAAAATATCAATTTCTTTTACAAATCTTTACAAAGATTGCGAATGCTTGATAATATTTATTGCTTTCTCATAGCTTTTGTTCTAACTTGTGCTTTTGCTCACAAAAAGACACTCAATGTTGAGATAAATGGCTTTAAACCATTTGTGTGAGTGTCAAGACTTTTGCACAGAACAGTATGTGTGTGCAGACAGGCTTTTGCTTTAGGTCTAGGATCACCTTGACACATGGATTATTTAAGCCAAGTCAGCTGAGGTTGGACATTTCTTAGTTACATCTTAAGCCACAAGGAACCGGACTATAAATAACATGCTCTGAAGGACTTGTTAAATATGTGAGTGTGTGGATATGTGCATTGGTTGTAAATACCCTTGAGTTATGAACAAGAAATGTATGTGTGGTGTTTTATTCAGTTGTAGGTTCAGAGCTCTCTAATAACCTTGTCTTTTATATGTATGTAATAGAGTGGGTTGTTACATACTCACACTTGTTTTATGTTCTTCTGTATTATCAAAGCCACAGAAGATTGAAGCTGCTCACCAGGCCATTGTTGGAATTTACTGATCAATAAGAGTGAGACAGATGTCATAAAAAATTCTCTGACCTTTGATTTCCACTGCTCCTCTCCCGTCTCCTTCTTCGTATTACAATACTACACATTCTAAAAGATCTTAATTATGTTCAGCCAGACTCTGATGCTTTTGTAAACTTTGGCAGACAAGGAATTATGGAACTATGTTCATGCAACTGTAAATGGTACATAACTTTAAAAAAATCAAATACATGGTCTCATGTAACAGTGCTGCCATAATTACTGCATAAGAATGACGCACATCTGTAAAGGTTCGTGTTAATCATAGTGTATACAACACTTCATCTGCATCCGGCCTGTTCTTCTGTCTTCAAAGGAGGGGAAAAAACCTTCTTACATATTGAAGCATCTTCTTCAACAATCAACTGCAATGTCCTCCAACCAGCATCTATAGTTTGAGAGACCTTTGGGTCCGGAAATCGTGTAGCCTTCTCCTTCTACATGTTACTGTACTGTGAGATTTTTAGCTGCTCTTTTTCTGGAAGGCTGATGTCCAGCACAGTTAGTGGTTCTCCTCTCGAAAACTCCTGGTTCATCTCACCTGTTAGTTATGCCCTGTGCCTTGTCTTGTCTTTTTTGACTTGTCTAGTTTGCCTTGATTCTTTCCCAGCTGTGTCTATTATTTGATGAAATGGAACAATGCACTGAAAATTAGGAAGGACAACCTGTCAATCAGTGACAAGGTTATGGGTATGTGGTGAAGGCTAGCCTGTCTGGTCTGATCTTAAAGAGGTGCTCTATTCGGCAGGTGGTCATAATGTTAAAGTGGATTGTTGTGTGTACGGTTCTTGCCGTCTCCTGAGATCAGAATGCTCCAGTATATCTGTTCTGTTGTATATTATTTGCATTAAAAGCTTTGGCTGGTGAAAACGGTGGCTCTCATATTACCTTTGGGAATCCGTGTCTGTAAGCTAAATGTTAATGCCAGACCCTGATCGCAATGTTATTCACTACAGGCTCTCTCCAGAAGGCTGGAATTAATCACAGCCATCCCACTATGCGAAAACTCATTCCTCTCCAAGTTTCCTCCAGTTTGGATTTTCATTCTGTTTGGGACATAAGGCTCAAGTCAAAACCTGAATCATTGTTTTTTCGGTATTGAGTCATCGGATATGTAAATTACTTTCTGGACTGAACACAGTGAGAAATGAAATTGCTAGGTTTATCTTGTGGGGTTTTAAAAATTGTGTTGAGTCTTGGGAAGTGCATCTGAGTGACAGAGAAAAGGTCTTTTTTTAATTTTCTTTTTTTTCACTTTTTCAACCGGAAGACCCCTCCAATTCAAATGATCTTATTCCCTTTGCCTACGAACACCTGATCCCCAAGCAGCCTTTTCTTGAAGAATAGAGATACAGCCTCTACCCTTCTGTGCACACACCACACTCTCGAGAGTGCAGATTGCAGCAAGTCATTTAGAAGGGAGATAGGTGCTTGTTAAGTGAGGGTGCTAAAGCTGAGGGTCCAAGCTGAGGAGGGCAATCAAGCAGCTGTTTGCCAGACAGCCATAAACTCCACTCACGTCAGCTCCTCTGACATGATCTAAGCTGGCGGGTGGACTAGTGAGCAGCACAGAGCGGCTAAGATTGCACGAGGCGAAAGAATACAAATGCATTTAAGAAAAGGTCAGGCAGCCGGTTTCATATAAATGGAAGGCATGAATATGTGAATGTTCTAAATGAGGCCAGTCTGCTAGATCCAAAAATAACACAAATTCACTGAGGTGCATCAGGGTGCTGCAAGGAATAGCTTAACCCACCCTGCAGATGTGGTGAACGGAAGCTTGTAGCAAGCAATTAGCATGAATTCATTTCATTGACTGGCCCAACCTTTTTGTCAAAGGCCATTTCATCCCAACTGCTTACTGAAATCCTCTCGCTCTGTTGATAAATACCATCACCAGCCACCTCCCACCACGGCTGATAAATACAATCACCACTACTTGGTTGATAAATTACCAAAAGTCCCCACCGTTTTTCAAACCAAGCTGAAGCATCTGTATGATTTGCATAGAAACATGAATTTTATGATTGAATCAAAAGAAATAGCTCGACACAATTAATTGGCCGTCAAAGGTTGAGGAACCCGGAGCTGCTGAGAAAAATTAACTTTAGGTGGAAATGTTCCTGCACTGTAATTTTCATTAACAGCATAAGCAGTGTATTTTGACCAAACGTACCAGCAGAATCAGAGAGTATTGTAATCCTATGGGTGGAACCCTCTGAACACCATGTAATTAAACAATCAGCCTTCACTTGTTTGTTTTAAAACGTTTACTTTGATTTAATTATGGCAAAAAGTAATCAAATGACAATCACTAATTAATGCTTTGTTCAGTTTAACTTCAAGTACAGAGGGAAAGTGGTAACTGGCTAGAACTTTTGTCCAGAATCTTTTGTTTTGTGAGTCTAACAAAGCCAGCCCAAATGTGTTCTCCACTTTGAGTAGCCTATAAAAAGGTTTCTGATGATAAATTACTTACAAAAAATGTTCCACACAATGCAAATGTTTTTATAAAAGGTTGAAGGAATGATGGAATATTGTGTAAAACAGTGAAACTGACCAGCTTGAGCTACAGTGCGGTGGTGAGTCAACCTCACAATCTGGCACTCTTGAAAATAAGGATGATATAAAAGGTTCATTTCATGGTGCCTTGAAGAACTCCTTAAGAACTTTTAAACTGCTAGTTCACAAAGAATAATTCTTGTAAAGATGTGTGAGTGTGAAGCAAGATGTTTGTGTGAAGAACCTCAGCACAATGAAAAGTTGAAAGTATATCTCTATGTGAAGATACTTTTTACATTAAAACATTCTTTAATCTCAGACATTTAACTTACAAAAATGGTTCTATGGGGAACTGAATTGGTTCTTCTATAACATTGCTTTTTTAAAAAGTGTACGTTAACAGTTCAGTTCAATCCTCTCACCAACTCCCAACACACCTGAGCTACTTTAGAGTTCAAGGTCCTTTAAGCTTCTAGTGAACTCCCTGGTTGCGCTGGCAGCTAAAACACAGGAAAAATGTGGACAATAGGGAGTTGTCAGGGAGCAGATTGAAAACCTCTGACCTTCATGACCTTTAGCCATCAAACTGAATTGAAACTGCTCCTGGAGTTCCATTTTGTCCTCCCCTACTTGGATTCTTACAAGAAGTTATCTATGGCCATGACTAGAAAGACAGATAAAAACAGAGCAGATTGAACAAATCAGTAACTCTGGCCTAAAAACTCAAATATACAAATGTATATATTTTGGAATTGGAACAAATCAATCCTGGCCTAAAATCTGATGCAGTGTATTCTAAGCCCATGGTGATGCATTACGTAACTGGCAAAATTACAAAGAATAGATTTCCAGTGTTTTCTCTGGCCAACTTAGAAGTGATTAATCCAACTTTATCTTTTAGATAGAATTTTAGAATTTGGCCTCAACATAACCACAGAGAAGCATCATATCAGTCTTTCTGTAAGCAAGTGCTTCTCAATTATATTCTGTTACACCCCCTTCCCCCTTAGGAAGAAGAAAATACTTTGCACCCCCCTCCCCATGCAACTATAAATAGTATCGTTTGTCTATAAATTGGTTATTATAAGAACATCTATGCATAACACTGATTCCTTATTAACATGTAAGAAAAGAAAAAAAAGAAATATAAATCCACTGAAAAAAGAATAACTTTATTAACACTATTTTTAGTCTGTTACAGAAATAATGTAAAGTGCATGTAGTAGTACTGCAACTCTCTAAACTACTAGTACTATAATTAAAGTGCATCAATTTGCCTGAAATAAAAAAAATCCTTATATGATATGAACCATTTGATTGAAAAATAATAAAATCAAATAGTAAAAAAATAAAAAAATAAATAAATACATTTAAATTAATCAGCAATATTAAATACTCAAGTACAGATCCTCAAAAACTGTAACTCAGACTTAGTCCTTTGAGATCTTCTCAAATATATAAAACACTTTAACCTCAATGAATGAATGAAACAATGAATATAACAATTTGTGCAGATTTGTGTGAAAAATGAGGAAGTCAGGATTAACGGCTAATGTTTTTTTTTACTGCACTTCATATCTCCTGCTCTGTGTTGTGTGTGTGCACATGCTCGGTGCAAAAAAACCCTGCCACATACTGTAGAGCGTGTGCAATTACACTATATTCTAGTACAGCAAAAAAAGCATGTTCCCCAGGGTCACACGCTCCCCCCCTGGCATCGCACTGCCCCACTATTTGAGAAGGACTGCTGTAAGGACGGTCAGTTACAGTGAAGTTTAGAGGGCCTGTTTCTCAACCTGGAGATGTGGGTGTAGAGATACTTGACCCAAATATCGAATGATGAACAGGTCATTGCAGGTGTTAATTTACGGTCATTCAGCTTACAGTTGTATCAGTTACATGTCAAGAGAGCTACAAAGATCTTTGTGCAGCAGGATAACAATGTAGAATAAGTGCAAGCACTAGCAGCCAATTATGCACTTAGTTACAGCATAAAACTCCAAGCTGAAGAGTTATATCAAATCCAGTCATTCTGAGATTCCCACCCCTAATAAAGATGTACATTTATAATTAAAGACCTACTTTAAACCTGTTTTAATAGATTCAAAATAAACCTCAGGCTGCCACTGCTCCTAAAACAGCAACAGCTCCTCCACACTTCCACGGTTTGCTCATGAAATAATTTGTAATCACACAACTCATTTCTGAGCACAAAGGCACAGCCAGAAGAGACCCTGTTCAGTCTGCCTGTCCTAAGAGCCAATCTACTGTGTGACAATTTGCACTGCTCTTCAACTTTCAACCACCTGGCACTTTGCTAGCAGTCAAATATGATTTGGGCAGAAGGTGTTGTAACTCAGCCTAGGCAGGTGGAAACCAGTAGCTGGGATCAGCCCCACATTTCTATTGTTACTATGTTTTTCACAGTAGTTTACAGCAAAATGTATTGATGAATTCATTAGCTCATTGTGTCGAATCCTTTCAGGAAAAGGTCAGGTTGCCAAACTGATTTCAAAGATTTTATTAGATAGAGAGAAAAATTACAGTTGCAAGTTAAAAGTTTTGTGGAAAGGCAAAAAATATTCTGTTCAAATGAGATCCCAGAGAGAGAGAGAGAGAGAGAGAGAGAGAGAGAGAGAGATGGTAGAGAGATACAGATGGATTTAGAAGTCTGAGCACACGTGGAAATGTGTGTGTGGTTTTATGAAGATGAAGATGAATGGGCGTGTTTAGGGCATGTTTATGGGTGTGTTTAGAGCCATGTGACACGACACACACTGACGCATGTTGACGTTTATTGACATGTTTAAGTGGTGTTTGTTTGACACATGCTCCTGTTGTAAACATCTTAGCTTACGTTTAGCAATAAATTGTTTGCATTATGAAACAGAGAAACAATTTCAGGGATTCCTCTCTTCTCTTATTTTATTTTATTTTAATTTTTTTTTTTTTTTGAGAATTACAAAAAGCTTGCACTGCTTTGCGGCTCTTCTGTGGCTGTGGGCAGGCAGATACCAGAGCAGTGTGCTACTGTGCAAGCTTTGCTGACATGAATGTGATCCGACAGTCACAAGATTGTCTCCCCCGCTGGTGTCCCTGAAGTAGAGAGGTTTTGCACAGACTCTATTCTCTCAGTGGCCTGGAAGTTCAGTGAGTTCCTGATCAGTGAGTGGAAATATGCTCCACTGCATATTCCACCTAAAGCAAGGTGGTATCCATGGATCCACTGGAAAAATAGCAGACTTCAGATCAATTTAAAGTTTAATAAATTCATCTAGAGGGTTGGTTGACTTAGTAGTCTTTGTTTTACATTTACATTTACATTTATTCATTTGGCTGACGCTTTTGTCCAAAGCGACTTCGAGGTTCAGGAAACAATCAGCATAAATTCAGACATGACAACACTGATGTGCGAGTTACAGGGAGTTCAATACAATCTT
>JBBIGC010042178.1:0-11735 GCA_037576955.1 Lepidarchus adonis
TCCGCATCCCGCGAAGACTTTCTGTTAATAAACTCCTTTGCTTTATTCAAGTCACGTTGTCTGTCCGCTTCATAACACCTATCTGATCGATATTAATATGCGGTTATGAAGAGAACATAAAAACTGTTACACTGGTGAACAATAGTCACATATTTCCCCAGGTAAAGAAGAAGAAAGCTTACAGTTTTACACCTTAATTTACAGATATATTTGACCAAATAAGGAATTAAAATGTTCTATGTAAATGACTGTTTGGTGAAACGCTTTACTGATAAAATTCCTGTCCAAAAATATCATTTCCAATAAAATAGCCTAATTTTATAATGCTCCCACCTCCATACTTTACTGTGGGTATGATATACTTATTGCCAGCATTCTAGGATTTATTTTGTACATTGTTGAAAAAACCCTTCTGAATTGTCTAATTGATGAACATTGCATGAATTTTTCAATTTATACAAAATCAATTTGGCCTTATTTTTACACATAGAATTTCCAGTTTGTCATTGAAATTTAGAGTTTACTCACCTAAGTTTCCCAACTTCCCAAATAGAGATTGGTTGACAAAAAGTGCAATATTTCTTTAACTTCCTGGTCTGTCGGTTTGCCTATTGATTTGCTTCCTCTATCCTTACAGGTGGCTCTGAATTGTCAGTTGAGAGTGAAATAAATAAGTCAACAAATAAATAAATAAACACAGAGAACACACAGACTGCCATATTACACATCGCCTTTGTAAAGTGTTTGATGGATACTGTCCCGATGTCCAGTAAAAAAAGCGTTTAAAAGGGAACTCAAATGGCCATGAAAATAACCTTTTCCACTGTCTTCTAGCGGAACCTTTTCCTCGTCCCCTGAGCATGGGCAACAGTTTCACAGATCAGCCTGGAAGATAACAACCCTCACTTGTCTTCGCAGCACTAGACAGGACTTGGTCAAGCCTATTTATGGAGTGAGATATGGTCATTTCATGAAAACAGTTATGGGAAACTGTTAAGAGGGATTTTCCAGCTCAACTGCAAACATGAACAAAATAACTTTTCACACTTGAAGTCACCAATGCAACCAATGCTCATTATTTATTTGGTACAATGTTATACATTTATAGATTCAATGCTACATTTCCAGCTGCTTCCATGTTAAAAATAACAAAATACAAATGTTTAAGATTGTATATATATTTGTGTCTTATTTTATGACTTTAGACTTCTAACAAAGTTCTCTCACAAGATTCATGCTTTAATTTTAGTACATTTATTAATTGGGAATACAATATATAATGCAGTATAATAAACACTATTTATCATTGATATTTAGATTCATAATAAAATATACTGTACCGGTTTTTTTAACGTACCAGCATAATTGTGTTTTATGTGTTCAGATCTGGTGCTTTCTGAGATGCTCCAAACGATCATATTTGTTCCAGTTTTATTCAACATAATCGATGATTATTACCACTCATACTGCGGTTTGGAAACAAAAATTTCCAAGCAATTTTTAGCATTATTGATTATTTAGCAATTAGCATTGGTCCAACATTGGGTCGGACCAATGCAATTAGATGAATGGTCACTCTAGGCCTTACAGACATTCTACATACGTCACTGACTACACACTTAATTATCACAGAGGGGTGTTTTCATATCATTTTATGAGCTGTGATGTCATATTTATGGTTTGACCTGAATACTTATCTCTAGCTTTTACTTAATGAAATGTCAGTATGATTTTGTATTTAAGGGTTAAAGCCAGTTTGACCATGTGACACCCAAAAACAATGGATGAAAAATAACAAAAAACAGGAAAAAAATGGATTTCGACAGTTTTGATTTATTACAAATGTAACTGACTTTTCTTCTCGGTTAATCTTGGGGTAGGCGTGCATGGACACTTCAACTGCACTGCCTCTTCTCCACCCACTCGTTTCCTCTCCCTCAGTCCCTCTCCACCAATATCAGGCTTCACTGCCTGTTCTTATCACACTTCCACTAATACTCAGTGCAGATTTTCCTGATTTTCTCCTGCCGCTTGCACTTCAACGCGGTATGTGTCCATCTGGAAGACCAGGGAAGTATCGGACCCTCGAGGTCACTAACAGCAGATAACAGCAGCTAACACAGCGGCTTTAGGTAGGTGATGCCACTCCAGGGAACTTTGAAGATAAGGGTTCACGTTAAAGTCCATGTCCCCTGTGAGCTCGGATTCTCGCAGTTGGGCCAAAATCGGTGTTAAGTGATGATCCAGAGGCTTGGAATACTCACAGTCCTGACCATCTCAGCCATCCCAAACCAAACCACCTCCTAACTCCTAAACCAGCTGTTATAACTTCTTTTGTTTGTTCAGTATAGACAACACTGTGATATTCATGGACAGGAAGTGTCATGGCGGCCACACAGTGGTCTCCTCACATCAACAAGGTCCTGGGTTTGATCCCTGGACCACTGGGTTCTCCAGTTTCCTCCCACTGTTCAGAAGCTTGTGCTTTAGATTGGCGACTCTACATTAGGTGCCCTGTGATGGGCTGAATTTCTGTTCTGGGTGAACCCATAGTTAGCTGGGATCGGCTTCAGCCTCCCCGCACGTTGTAATAATGTGTCACGGCAGCTTATTGCTGTGTAATTCAGCTAAAATGATAAATATCCCCATGTCTGAGTTCTTTGTGAAGCTCCTCTTTCTTGGCCTTGGCTCCTCGGTGTCACAGCTGGGGCCAGATGCTGCTGTGATTAAGTTAAGCTTTCAGCTATAGGGCAATATGCTGAGCAGATGAGAATGAAGATCCGTGAATAATTAATGATGCTAATTAATCGGCCAGCGCTCCCTGGCTCCACTCGTCCTGAAGGAGAACGTGAAAACGAAGTCCTCCCAAGTTACCTCAGAAGAGGTGGGACTGCTCTCCATTGGACCTTGGGAACAGCTATTAGATGCATATTTTACATTTTAAATGTAAAAAATAAGGTTGCATCCTCTACGGGAAACAAACTTTTTCGTTTTCCTGGTCAAATATTACCGAAATATTATTGCTATTATTTTAACATGTAATGTGCAATACAGTTCAAACCACTACTGTCTGCTAGTCAGTTCCTTAGCCGCTACTCAGTGCTTGTTTATTAATTCTATTTATATTATATATATATATTTTTTGTAATAATTAATTGACATTTAAACATTTTTTTAAATTATCTTTTTTTAACAAATATTTTACCTTATTCTACTCTTTACTGTATTGTATTGTACTGTACTGTTTGTATCTGTTTATATGCAGTCACAGCATATGCACTTTCTTTAGGGATCAAAAAAAAAATTCTGATTCTAAACTTTTACTGCTAACTTTCTATTTATTGGCAGAAATGAACACAATGAACACACAAAAACGAACTTTTACACAGTTAAGACTCTTTTTTACACACATTTTACCCACGCACATGCTGCTTTTTACATTTACATTACTTTTCCAATATGTAAAATTCAGCAAATGAACAGTGAAGGTGCTTCTCTGTAGAAAAATGAACTTATTTTCATTCCGATAATCAACGGAACATGTCGTTGGTCGGGGGCGCCCAAACGTTTGTCTGAAAAATTGACGCTAATGGCTAAGTGCATCAGGCCCTGAGGTAATGAGGGTTGAAGCAGAACTTTTACTCTCACAACGCTCCACCCAATCACAGCCATACACCTGCCTGTGATGAGAAGTCGCGTCAGCTGCCGTATTAGCTTGATGTAAACTGAAAAATGATAACTGTTAGTAAAAGGAAGCGCTTCGTATTTGTAATGCGTTCCTCTACAGTCAAGCCGTCCTTGCTCTCTGTCACGAAGGAGAAGCATCATTCATTTTTCGCTCATTTATATTCACGTCTTTCCTCACCACTCCAAGTAATGGAGGGAAAAAAAAGAAAATTTGCTCCCAGGAACATTTCGTGCGTTCCTAGAATGATTGCTTTTGACATTCACACGCTGGAAACAAAAGAATAACCAACTTCTTTGATTCTCCTTTTTTTCAGGATCTCAGTGTGAGAAGAGAGTGTCCGAGTGGAGATGCAATCAGTTCCGCTAGTTCAAAAGCTCAATTCCACAATTTGAGATCTATTTTTGATGAGTCACAATTGTTGGAAACCCAACATTTATTAATTCAGATTAATCATTCATACACTTGCCAACATAACAAGGAGTCCTGACTCGATATACGACTGGAGAATATTAATCAAGCCGTCTATGAGCTCTACACAATATAGAATCTCCACGTGTCTAGATACTATCTGTGGGACTCTCCTCTCCACCTTCAGCCCAGGGTTTTCTTCAGGATATGGTGACCATGTCGAAACCTTGATGTTACTGGAAGATGCAACGATAAGAGTCAATGACATGATATGTCGTTGGTTTCCAGCTCGGATTCTCGCAGTTGGGCCAAAATCGGTGTTAAGTGATGATTCAGAGGCTTGGAATACACACAGTCCTGACCATCTCAGCCATCCCAAACCAACCCACCTCCTAACTCCTAAACCAGCTGTTATAACTTGTTATAACTAACACTGTGACACTAGTTCAAAAGCTCAATTCCACAATTTGAGATCTATTTTTGATGTGTCACAATTGTTGGAAACCCAACATTTATTAATTCAGATTAATCATTCATACACTTGCCAACATAACAAGGAGTCCTGACTCGATATACGACTGGAGAATAATTTCAGCAGTTTCCAGTAACTGCTGAAGTTTTGTTTCCCAAAATATTAACAAAAAATCAAAGTATTTCTCTAGTTCCCAGAATCCTCTGAAGGTCTAGAAGAGCTTGATGTTTTTTTCATATACTTCCAATTGAAAGCAGTCATTCTAAGTGCCAAAGAACCAATTTAGCATCTTCAGTGTAGGATAAACCTTCCATTGGTAACTTCCATTCCAACTTTGTAAATCCTTCACTGCTTTTCACACTGGCACATCCCAACAAAAATGAAGAGCATGAATTCATGATAAAGATTTTCTCTGATAATTTTCTCTGTTTCCTGTACCTGGAAGTCGCTTTGGACAAAAGCATCAGCCAAATTAATAAATGTAAATGTAAATGTAAACTTTCTTGTTTGTATGTGTCCAGAGTGTTTCTCTGCATATGAATTCTGGGATAGGTGCCAACACTTCCTGTGACCCTGGATAAGATAAACAGCTCTGATAATGGGCGTATGGGACGAACAGGCTTATTTGTGTTGGAACAAGTCATGTTTCCTCTACATCTACATACAGAATCAACATTAAACCACAAGAACTGTTGGTAGTGAAGTGGATCCACATGCGGTTCATTCCAACACACACTACTGGTCAAAAGTCCAGTGTTTACTGGTCATTTAAGCAGTTATAATAACCTTAAATTGTAAAGTAAAAAAAGACAAAATAAATGAACAAATACTATAAATAATTTATCATTTTTTCACATTTGATAGAATTTTTTTGGAGAAAAAATGAATAATGAAGAACCTCTTTTCATCTTATCCTATCTTCTATGCTTCAGCAAAACTGTAAGTCATTTTTGAAACATGTCAAAATGTCCATCCAATTTAAAGAATGTAAAATATTTATTGATTTAATAAAATTATTTATTTATTTGAGTCATTTTAACTTTACCATTTAAGGTGATTCGTTGTAACAGAACTGCCTAAATGACCAGTAAACACTGGAAAAACTGAGTGTTCTAATTGTTTGGAACAATGAACATTATTGAAATTATTCACCTATTTAGAAGCAGCAAGTTGTCAGGGTGTTGGATGTAGTAGTAACCTCCACAGTGCAATCTTTTACCACATGGTTAAACTATTATTTCATTGTCTACATGAGCCACAGCATAAAATTGTGTAGCATAAACATCGTAGAACCCACAGTCTGAAAATAAATCAATAAAATAATGGTGCACATTCTGCCGATAAATAATGGCGACAACTCTGCACAGTCGAGCAATAAAGAAAGGAGATAACAGTGCACAGCCTGACAATAAATAAAGTAGATAACAGAACACACTGTGATAATAAATACAGGAGATAAAGGCAAACAGTCTGGTGATAAAGAAAGGAGATAACAGTTCACAATAAAGGAGATAATGACAGATTTCATGTCAACAGTCTCTGAATATCATCTCCATTTAAGGAATTTTTCAAACGTGGCCTAAAATGCTGTTTGTGTGCAGGTGAAAGGCCGGAGTGCATGGAAAAAGACAAGGCCTCAGTCTTTTCCTACACCAGCTATCGTTATTATTCAAATTTTCCCATTATGGTATATCTCTCTACAAATTTTGCCCAAAAAACAAAAACAGAAGCTATTGTTCAAGGAGTGCTCTGGGAAAAAGCATTTACTTCTGGCTGCCAGAACTGAAGAGGCTAATGGGTTGCCGTGCAGGCGGGTGTGGTTTCAGAACCAATCGGGGACGGGTGGAGAATGAATTAGCTGGAGTTTGTGCTGCCTAGTCAAAGCCACCTGTTTGTATTCCCCCGAAGTGACTTTTTTAATTAAACATTGTCTTCACTTTTTGATCCATGGCCCCGCCGTTCCCACAAGGGGTAGATGTGGGTCTATGTGTGGATGCACTCTGAATACAGTTGATATTCGTGTGAAGAAGAGCTTTGCTTGGAAGTACTGAAGGTCCTATTAGCCTCAGTAGGACTGTGGTAGAAAACCCATTGGGAGGATATGTGTGGTCAGCATAATAAAGGCCTACTCAGGCCTGTCGTTTGTGTAGCACTAGTGCTAGTATCCGAACTTCTGGCTTTAATAATGTAACATTGTAGCGTTAGCGTGTTGATAGCATCTCATATTCTTTTTTATAGCATCCTATGGCGCTCAGAGAAGAATGTTAAACACTCATTTAGACTAATTAGTCATTTAGAAGAACATGAGAGTCTTGACATCCCACCACTGCTAACTGCACTGTTATTTTCAGATAGCATTAGCAACACTATCAGTATTCCAGCGTAGCCTCTGCTCTTGTTGTGGTTTGAGTAGCAGGACTCAGATGCACATATTGATTGCTGGACGATTATAAAATGGCAAGAGACACTTTACTCTCATGCAAAGCAGGGTTGTACAATGGTCCGGTCTTATCCTCCGAGAGCTGGTTTAAATAGAACTTGTCATTCCAAGGAACCGAGAGCACACCTGAGACCTAAGCTAGTTTAATCAATTTGTCTGTCTGCGAGGACAGATTGTCCTCTTCCTAATTTCTTTTTTCAATATGTTTGTCACACTTAAATGTTTCAGATCATCAAACAAATTTCAATATTAGTTAAAGTGATTTTACTATTAGGGTAGAAATAATATCTAATACCTGGTTAAGCCATTAGCAGTAACTACTGCAATCAAACATTTGAAATAATTTACAATGAGTCTTTTACATCTGTGGAGGAATTTTGTTGTAGTTCAGCCACATTGAAGGGTTTTTGAGTATGAACCACCTTTTCAAGGTCACAGCATCTCAATAGGATTCAGGTCAGGATATTGACTAGGCCGCTCCAAAGTCTTCATTTTGTTTTTCTCCAGCCAATCAGAGGTGGACTTGCTGGTGTGTTTTGGATCATTGTCCTGCTGCAGAACCCAAGTTCGTTTCAGCTTCAGGTCACAAACAGATGACCAGAAATTCTCCTTCAGGAGTTTTTGTTCGACAGCAGAATTCATGGTTCCATTTATCACATCAAGTCTTCCAGATCCAGAAGCAGCAAAACAGCCCCAGACCATTGCACTACCACCACCATGTTTTACTGTTGGTGTGATGTTCTTTTTCTGAAATGTGGTGTTACTTCTACACCAGATGTAATGGGACCTTCCAAAAAGTTAAAATTTTGTCTCATCAGTCCACAGAGTACTTTCCCCCAAAGTCTTGGTGATCATCAAGATGAAATTGAGACTTATTGGTTTTTTTGCTCAGTAGTGGTTGCAGGTCATTGTTGCCCAGTGTCTTTCTTATGGTGGAGTCATGAACACTGACCTTAACTGAGGCAGTGAGGCCTGAAGTTCTTTGGATGTTGTTGTGGGGTCTTTTGTGATCTCTTAGATGAGTTGTCGCTGCACTCTTGGGGTAATTTATGGGGCAGTGATGGGCTAGTGGTTAGGACTTTGCCCCTAAGATGTGCAGGTTCAAGTCCCAGCCCATTCACCACTGAGGAACCCTTGAGCAAAATACCGTCCCCCTTCACTGCTCCCTGGGCGCTGCTGTTGATAGCTGCCCAGAAGTCACATGTCATTGTGGTGCACTGTGTACTGTGATGTGTTCACAATGACATAATAGACATGTTCACTTTAATTTTGGTTGACCGGCCACTCCTTCGAAGGGTCACCACTGTTCCATGTTTTATTTGCCATTTGTGGATAATGGTTTTCACTGTGTCAGTCCGTAAGCTTTATAGCCTTTTCCAGACTGATGGATCTCAATTACTTACTTTCCCACTCATTCCTGAATTTCTTTGGATCTCTGCATGATGTCTAGCTTTTGAGGATCTTTTGGTCTACTTCACATTGTCAGGCAGGTCTTATTTAAGTCATTTCTTGATTGAGAACAGGCCTAGGTACGTTGCTGTGTTCCATGGTTCTTACTCTGGATTTCCTGGTTATCCTGTTAGCTAAGGATGCTAACATGTTGGTAGTTGCTGTGTTGGCAATGCTCTCTGGAATTGACTGCTTTGACAGTTTGGTCTTTTTCTCCAGCTCAAACTGCCGCTTGCATCCTCTGGTGGTGTTTAACCATGTTGGAGGACACAACCGCAATCTATAATGTTCTCGGAAATGCAACCATCTTCAGAGACACTCTCAAGTTCTTTCTCCACTCCCTGTCCTCTTCCAAAACTTCACGTCCTTCAATCCAGCTTGTAATATCACAACCATCTCAATCAATCTCTCATTCCTTGTTAATCGTAGGGCTGACTGTAGATGGTCAAACACCTTTTAACCATGGCCAAACTCCACTCCATTCCTCAGCCATGCACACACTATACCATTAACAAACTCATACAGATTAGTGCCCTGTGCTACTTCCTACTTTCTACTTCCATCTTTGGTCAGATCTTCTGTCAGAAAATGTAATTGTAGGAAGTAGAAAAATGCAAGTTGGATTTATTAACTGACTTGACGTAGTAACAAGAGAACAGAAACAAGGGAGAATACAACAGGGGTGCAGTGGGGGAAAAACATCAGCCAACCGTAAACAAAACACAAGGGAATATATGCCAGACAAGATTACACACACGTGGACTAGGGTGGAGACAACAGACAAGGGACAGGTGTGTAATTAAGATAGGGTGTAGCTAGGGCAGGACTAAGAGGGAGATAAAAACCACAAGGGAAAACAAAAATGTTTCAGTAAAGCTAAAAAAAATCCTCTTTTCTTTTGAGTAATTTCTGGATGCATTCGATTGTGTTCTTAGAACCATTCTAATCATGCTTTTAATGTAAACCACGTCAAACAATCCAAGTCAACAAGACAGTAAGATGTACTAAGGGTAATCCAAGTCAAAAGCTAGAAAATGTAAAAAATAATCATTTAAAATGTTCAATTTTTAGCACTTTTCTGGAAAGAAGGGCCTGCTTAATTAGTATTGCAAACCAAGGAAGTCTTAAAACGTAATGCAAAAAATTCCTTGAGGTGCCATACATTTTCAGCTTTATATTTTGTCCCATTCATCATTAGTAATTTCTGGATTTGTTTGTGTTCTTACAACCAGTCTCCTGGTGAAAACTTTTGTAGGAAAGACCTCACATTATCTTCAAGCAAGTTTGGTTATGCTGGTTTAATGGCTAAATCAACAACTGCAACCCCAGACTAAAGCATTTCCACCACCATGCTTCACAGTTGGTATGGGGTTCTTCTGCTGAAAAAATGTCTTTGGTCTACACCTGCTGTGGCCAAACAACTCTATCTACATTATTTTAAAAGACCTGGGGTCTCATTTCCAAAAAAACTTTGCATAGAACTAAAAGTGTGCATACACTCAAAAGAAGAAAATGGTGTATGCACAGAAAAGCATCACAGATAATGTAAATAAATTTGTCATATTGAGAACCTTTGAGAACATTTGGGAAAGCAGACATTGCTGCAAATTGCCTTTTGACGTTCAATTAAAAAATACCATTAAACGCAATTAGTTTATTCTTGTATTTCCTAAATAAGCATTAGAACAGCTCATCATATTGTTCCAGTGCATAGATTAACAGTCTAGATTAAGTTAAGATTTGAGCCGGATTATATATTTTACTATATATAAGATTATAAGTGAAATTGAATGTACAGTGTATTATCACTAGCACAAGGAATTGCTCATACACGAACATTTTTACCGCCAGAATGTTCATACGCATAGGTCAGAGTTTGCGTACATGTTCTGCCGTCATGCTTGTTTCTATAGTTTGCATAGAAAGAGGCGTATGCACTGGTTATAAATGAGACCCCTATAGAGGACTGCCTATACGTTCTTTAGCAAATTGTCATCTTGTAAGTTTAGAGAGTTAAAGCTTTTTACTTGGCACACCTTCCACATGGGTTCAACTTGTCCAATCTCTGCGTATGCATCTAATATATCATGATAATACTTTTTCTTAATCTTTCTGTCATTTGCTTGTTGCCTGAGCAATTATTTACTTGTTTTTCATTAAAATGTGAAATGTTGTGGGAGGTATTTGCTGAATGTCCACATGATTTGGTCTTGATGAACAGCTCATTTGGGCATAATTGCTTTCAGTTAAGCTTTGGGTGGTAATTACAGAGCATTAAAGGGGCTGGAACTGAAACTGTCACTTCACTGATGCATTAAAGACACCTGTCATACATTTAAACTTTTGTTTGCTTTGTTTTATTCAACACATTATTACCCAGATCTCTGAAATAACAGCAATCGCATTTCTAAAAGCTACAAAAACCAGGTTCTGAGGATGTAAAGGATGTAAACCTGAGACTAAACATGAACATGAAACTAGAAGCCAAACATAAAACAAAGCCAGACATAGAAACAAGAACATAGATTGACATTGACATTGAACAGAGCACACAAATGATGAATACAGGTGAACAAATCAACAGATGGTGCTAAGACCTCAACACAAAACAAGGCCAAACACATGGCACTACAAAACAAACCAGACAGACATGACATGGATGACACATTACAACTTTACAAAACTTGGCTAGTTAAGCGTGATCATTGTCTGCATTATCAGAACAATGCTTTTACAGCACATTCTAATATAACCTTGGCAGATAAATGCTTCCATTAATGCACTTGAGAGACTTGTGGGGTGTTGTTTTCATGCTTCAACATTCCACATATAATTTAACCACTCTTGTACTTCTGTAAACCAATAGATTTTAACCATAGCTCATTTAGTCACTACCAGTTCTGAGAATGCTAACTGTTGCAGTTCTGCAAGTGACATTTTTGCCCATTCTTGAGTGACCAATGTGTTTTTAAATTTTTTTTTATCGCTGCTTCATTTCAGTATGATGTAACTTTTGTGTTAGTTTGCTTTTGTTGAACACTGGCTTGCAGTCTAAACTGTAATGTTGTGTGTTGACCTGTGGGGGCAGTAGTGAGTCAGTCTAAACTGTAATGTTGTGTGTTAACCTGTTGGGGCAGTAGTGAGTCATTCCCGACTGTAATGTTGTGTGTTGACCTGTGGGGACAGTAATGAGTCAGTCCCGACTGTAATGTTGTGTGTTGACCTGTGGGGGCAGTAGTGAGTCAGTCCAGACTGTAATGTTGTGTGTTGACCTGTGG
>JBBIGC010042206.1:0-11734 GCA_037576955.1 Lepidarchus adonis
CTCTCTCTCTCTCTCTCACTCTCACTCTCACTCTCTCTCTCTGTCTCTGTCTCTAATTGATTTCTCTTCATTTTGGAATTGAAACTTCAGAATCTCTCTCTCCCATGGTTTCCCTTCAGTGCTGCATGTTTTTCTGTCTCACTGTTTCGCCAGGCGTGTGAAGTGTCAGGTAATTAAGGCAAAGCACTTTGCTGGACCGTGTTCAGTCACCTGGAGCGTTCTTTTTGATCCTCTCTCCGATATGACACAAGATTCAACAGACTCGGCTAAATTACAATATGGCTGTTCAAAGAGCGTTTACCCAGAGTGCTTCAGGAGAAGTGTGACTGGACAGACGGCGAGCACAGCGGTCATGGCGAGTTGGAGGACTGTGCAGAATTAGAAAACTCTTGTCAAGATTGTTCTAGACGTTTGAAGTCCAGGCTGTGGAATTGGAGAAGATCAAGCTGTAGGGCTGAAGGGGCTAAATATGTAATGTGAATATAATCTTTCATTTTAACCAGTGTTTCAGGTGAGACCTGCATGAAAATGGCTAAATAATTTTGTTTAGTATTGAAATTTTGATCAATTATTCCAAATATTGAGTGAGTTCACTTTTTAGTGGCACTATTTTGTTAATTGTTTGGAAACACAGTTGTTTTACTCAATAATATTTTATACAGTGAATTCAGATACTATAGACTGGACACTAAAATGCATTTTTATTTGAAATTTGCTTGTTTTATTCAAGAATTTATAGAATGCCAAGTCATTAAATGATAAATGATGAGCTTTTATTTACTTTTGGTTTAGCAGAACGGCCCTTTACTCTTTACAGCAATTATAATAACTTCACTTTATAATAGTTTAGTAATAATTCACCTTCCTTAATAATGACTCACTTTACCAGTAATTACATTTGCTTGTTGTATATTTAATTCATTTGCATAAAGTGCTTTTTTATTTAATTTGTTCATTTACTTGTTTGTTTGTTTGTGAGTATAAAATAACATCCAGTTAGCATTAATTACTCAGGGGTTTAGTACTGAAAAAGCGATTCAAGGTGATTCATCAGGTTGAGTAACGGAGCTCAGGTAAAGAGTGCATGCCGACTCCAGAAGATCCCGGGAGCGGGTGTGAAATGGCAGATAAGTGAGAAAAGAAAGGGAGGAGGGTTCTGCATTGTTGTACCCAGCGAGAGCCTGTAGTTATTAAAAAAGTGAGGAGGACAGTTTATAATACAGTTTTATTTATAATTCTTATTCATTTTAATTAGTTTCCACCCACTGAGGACCCACAGGAACGTGCAGTGGTGTAATACTGTTGCTGGCCACTCACACACACACACACACACACACACATGCCTCCCATTCTTACCATATATGAATGTAAACATACTGGTGCCTCACACTTATTTTTGTCTGCAATGTTCCAACTGAGACAGGCCCTGTCTTGAGAAATTTAAATGTATTCAAATATCTGTGTGTGTGTGTGTGCGTGCGTGCATGCGTGGCTATATATGATGGCTCTGGGTAGAAACAGCTCACGAACAGCAGGAGGGTCAATGGGAGGAAAAGAAATGACTTTACTTTATGTGCATACAACAAGATGTTCACTGAGTGGCACTGAACATCCCAACATAGATGCATTACCCTCAGCCATATCAAAGAGCTCGCTGCAGGGATATTCCCTTTGAAGAAAGACCACTGAGTGTCTCACCCTCATATAGATCCGGGGCTTGATGTGCTGTCGATGCCGGATAGATGGGAATTATGGAAAAGCCATATCAATCAGAACGGCATATGACAATGTCTTCACTGGAATATTGCAAATAAGTAATCACACCTTCATATGTTTAAGCACATTTGTAGTGGAAATCGTGTTACTGCTGGCAATATTGAGCTGTTTGCCAGCTGCCATTAAACAATAGAAGAATGACGTGTGTGGTCTTGGAGGTTAGACGCCATTGTATGTAGGAAAGTAGGAAAATCATTCAAAGCCAAAGACTTGTGCAGCCTTCTGAAAGCCATGTATGAAACTCAGTAAAAATAATTTGCTGTGGTTGTCAGCCGTCAGCGATGAGTGGTGGCATTGTCTGTCCGCCCAGGAGAACGGCAGCCCAAACTGTGAAGCTTCTCCAAGTCTCGGGCAGCAGCGTAACTAGGAACTTTCAAACCTCATTTGAAAAAAAACTTGTACTTTTGCTGGTTTACTCACCATTTTATCGGAGACAAGTCAGTGCCCTCAAGACATGTAACCCCAATTTGCATTAACGCTAGCCTGAAGGTTTGTGTTATGCTGCCTTCTTGGATCACAAAAATGGTTCATCACATTTTGCTGTCTAACAGGCCACTGGCTAATAAGGGGGAGCAGAGACCCCTGAGAACAAGTGCTGCACGACATAGTACATTGGTACTTATTATTGCCATAATAATCATTTCGTTTAGAGAGGAAAATAATGAATATATCATGTACAATGTTGTGAGGGATTACCACAGATTAGCTTCATTATAATGGAGGGGGTGTTTTGCCATGGGCCTCAGTGTGATTGTTGTTTACTTTTACTGTAAACAACATCTAGGGCTGAAGCACTCCCTATAACTTCACTTTAAAGGGGTGGGGCTAAGTTGCTGTAGGCTGATAGGAGATATATGTAAATCACATAACTATTTGACTTCTTGCCCTCATGTTCGTATAGTCACCTCTTCCTCATATCTTTTATCCTCCAACCCAGGTCTCCTGTGTCCTACTTAGTATACTGTATACGGTGGAGGAAATAATTATTTGACCCCTTGCTGAAATTGTAAGTTTGCCCCCTCCTCACAGACCGGTTTCAACTCATCACCCACATTTAAAGACACCTGTCCACAGACTCAATCAATCAATCAGACTCTGACCGCTCCACCATGAGAAAGACCAAAGAGCTGTCTAAGGATGTCAGGGACAAAATTGTAGCCCTGCACATGGCTAGAATGGTCTACAAAACCATAAGCTTGAAGCTGGGTCCTGCAGTGCCGCAAAGTCCCCCTGCTCAAGAAGGTACATTTGAAGGCCCGTCTGAAGTTTGCCCATGAACACCCATGAGTACTTGGGAGAAGGTTATTATTTTCTCAACTCAACTCGCTGTGTTTGGAGGAAGGCAAATGTCAACTATGACCCCATGAACACCATCCCCACTGTCAAACATGGAGGTGAAAGCATTATGCTTGGAGGTGTTTCTGTGCTAAGGGCACTGGACAACCTCACTGCATTGACAGGAGGATGCACAGGGCCATGTACCATAAAATCTTGAGTCACAACCTCCGTCCCTCTGCCAGGACACTGAAAATGGGTTGTGGATGGGTTTTCCAGCACGACAATGACCCACAGCAACAAAGGAGTGGCTCAAGAAGAAGCGCATTAAGGTCATGGAGTGGCTTAGTCCTTAATTATGTTTTGTTTTGCTAGGGGATCAAATACTTATTTCACTCAATAAAATGCAAATCAATTTATATATTTTATATAATGTGATTTTCTATCTTTCACTGTTAATAAACCTACCATTAAAATTATAAACTGTTCATTGCTTTGTCGGTGGGCAAACTTACAAAATCAGTGAGGGGTCAAATAATTACTCCCTCCACTGTATATCCTTGTTTGAGGTTAGTTCGTTGTTGGATCTTTGTAGTTTATACCTATTGTTGCATGTTAAATATCTTAAATATTTTGTTTTCCTTATGTGTAGTGCTTAGATTCCTGTTTAATAAGCATCACTATATTTGCAGACCCTTGCATTTTCCCCCTTGACCAATAACTGACAATCCAACCCACAGTGGAGGTAGCAAAGGGCTTAATGAGTATGGATTGGGGGATGGTGGATTCTTGGCTGAAACAAGTAGAATGTAAATACACAGCATGAACTAAACTTTATTACTACATTTCAGATTCTGCTTGTATTTATGATGATAAATGCCATTATTTGTGTATGTGACAAATAAAATTTGAATTTGATTTGAATTTGAATTTGAAAAAATGTCTAGATCAGTATCTCCAAGTAAAACCTGTTGATTTAAAATCTGTGGCTTAAACATGTTGAGAGTTGCTTTGGGGGTGTACGTACTTACAAAAAACGATGAGCGCCAGTTGACTTTTATTGTTCAGTGTTTGCCTAATAGATCCAGAAACTCCAGATGTGTCTTCACTGTTTGACTACATCTGGGGTAAGAAAATTGTGTAAATATGATGTTTTGATGAACCTAGACCTTAAAACCAAAGGAAATATTGAGTTACTAAAAGCCAAATACTTGAAATAAATAATATCTAATGAGGTAATTAATACTGTAATAACCCTGAGGTGGAGAACAAGGAAAATAAACAAACAGGCTGAAATAAGATTTGAGAAAATGACATCTTTTCTCAGGAATGATTTTTTTCAAACCTTACACTGCTGATTATTTTCCAAACATTTTCCTCTCGGTTTGAAATACTGATTCCAATTACGATAGAGGAAGTCTCCAACAGGGAATAATTGAATTCACAAAAAGAGGCTATTCATCACTAATGACTCATCAATTTTATTATTATTTTCTCATTTAGGCCTGACTGATCAGTTTTCTGTTTGTGTGTTCAACTCCGTTTCCAATGGTGATGTGCTTCACATTGTAATTAATAAGCCGTTTCTTTAGAGACTATTTATACTGTAAAAATGAAAAACCTTTTGAGAACTACCAGCGCTGACCATTCTGCCCGGTACAGGTTGAGGTCTGAGGCTTTAATGGCTTTGTTAATGTATTATAAGCCTCTTTTGACACCTGTTATGACAGTAGATGTCACGGTAATACCCAAGCAATTTGTCTTCATTTTAAGGTGTTTCACATCACTTCAACTGGGATTTGCTGAGCCGACTTCTGACACTGTAATACAAAGACCTTTAGAATCTAATATCAATCTTCATCATCACTGGTTATATTTGAAAATGGAGACCATTGTGTGCTTGGAATGGGCTCAGCCTGATCCTTAATAACTTGATGGAAACCTCACAGTCTTCAAAGATCATATTATGCTAAAGCTAACGTGACAGCTAGCTTTCCTATTGAGGAAAGTCGTTCGGCAAGCTAAAGAGATCCCAGAGCATGATTGTCCTTCACCTGCAGGGCTTGAGTATTGACGTAGCTCTGCATTATGGGTTCATTCCTCTTTGTTTGCATGCTGGATATACTCACCAATGCTACAGACACTCATGTTTAATTCGAAGGCTTGGATCTCACGTTTTATCTTAACCAACTCTACAGGGATGTTGAACGACCTTACATAGATCAAATTATCATTATTGACAGTATTGATCCAAAGTGTGGAGTAATTACTCTGCTACTACCTTCCCTATCTTCCCAGATGTGTCTTCTTTTTCATTCCCAGACTTCCCTTCTAGCTTGGGCAGCTCTTCTTTCAGGTCACATAAAGCCCATGGGTTACAAATGGATATTTCACTCAACCCCAGGCATATTTGGTGTCTCCAACCGCAGCTCAAACTGAGTTATGGACACCCGAGGTATATGAGCTCGTCCATTTTAAGTAAAATTTAGAAATTTAAATTCTAAAAATATTGTATTTTACATTGCACTGTGTACAGATTTGATGCAAAATTACAACCAGATTGTTTCCAATTGTATGTGGTCGTAACAACCTTTACGTGAACCCCAATCAGACTGTTGAAGGCCTCCATCTTAATGTGCTGGGACGCTATTTCCTACACCCATTTCTTTGTGTTAAGCTGTATTCTCTTGGTATGTAGAATCAGAGAGGGAAATCGTGTAGACCAGCGTGTCCTCCAGGTCTTCCAGACCTTTTCTTGGGTATTTTTAGCAGGTTCCAGCAGTGAGGCCATTCATCCCAAGCCTAGCAGTGGAGGGAGTTCATGGGGAGAAATGAGGGCAAGGATGTGGGTTGAGGCTTTGTAATTGGGTGTAATTCTCTCCCATGGTTGTCCAGTGTGATTAAGAAGCTCCTGTGGAGAGACATTCAGCAGACAGACGAATTTATTTCAAAGAGAGCTGAAAGCTTTGCTTCTTATGGTGGCGCTTCCGTTCTTTAATACTTTTTCTGAGCTCTGATATAGTAGACCATATCGCAGATAAATTCAGACATCTGTGGTTCTGGATTAAACCTGAGTACATACTCAGTTCAAGTGTGGTCTTTCCTTTTTCACTTTTAGAAAACACAATGCTCTGAATATCTACCACATTGCTATATTTTTCTAAAGACGTGCCTGCTGCCACCAGAGATGTGATAAATACTAGCAATAGCTGTGGAGTTTCTGAATAACTCCTTTATTATTCAGCGACATTGTCACCTTCCAGCCAGTTGTCTGATGAAAACTAATGCCTTTCATTTGCAGTGGAACTTCCATTTGGAGAAAAACGTAAAAACATCCTGAAGACCTGAATTGATGATTCTGGCTTTAATTAGTATAGCCTGTTTTAGTGATCACATCAATTCTTTACAGGCTATGCTAATCTATGCCAGAATCAGCAATGCATTTGGGATTGGACTAACTCTTCTTTCATTCACCCAGGTCATTTTGTGGATGACTTTGATGTATGGGAAGTCAATGGCTACGGTCGAATAGTCAAAAAATGACATTGTATGTCCTTTCCTAACTACTTTTCCTTAGCCTTGAAGGAAACGTCATGAGGTAAAGAAAAGATGTGAAAGATATTTCATAAGAAAACGGCACTGCTGAGAGAATCTGACTGCAATTACACTAGCAATTATGGAGATGCAACTCATGTAGGTCCACCATGGTCTTTCAAAGTTTATTTCTGTTGTACAGCAAGTATTCGTCACTGCACCTGCCTTCTGTTTGTAATAAAATGTAGAAATAAAACAAAAAGAGTGAATAATAAATTCACTCCATACAAATTTCCCACTCACATTGACTGCTTGTATTGACAAATGGTCAAATAATGTGTCATAAAGCATTACGCAAAGGACGTACCGTATGGAAAGGGAGTGTAGAAAGGAAGCATTGAGCCCCATTTTCTTATCATTAACATCAGCTCTTATTCTGGCTGCCACTTCCATACTTTCAGGTCTTTTCCTGAAGTTAGGAACCTTCAGCCAATGTGCTCATACGGTCACTTTCTTTACTTTTTCTTCCAAGAAATGTCTTGTACAGAAGTGTTCATGGACAATCTCGCATGCATATCATAATTGAGATGTAATCACAGATTTTCAAAAATATAAAGCATGTGGTGATGTTTATCTTATATCTTATATATAGTATATTAATTTTGATGTCTGTTTTTGATCACTCTGTCATTGTACTATTCAATCTTTTTTTTTCTTCATTTACTTCACTGGGTTTTTCTGAAATGTAGTTGAAGTCTGTTGTAGCTTCTTCTATTCCTACAGCAGTTTCTATGTCGCTGGCTGCCAATGAAACCCAAGGCAAAACAAAAACAAAATTACAAATATTTTTCTCCAAACATACCGTTATTGTAGCGATGGATGGATGGATGGATGGATGGATAGATGGATGGATGGATGGATAGATAGATAGATAGATGTAATATCATATACGGTAATGTAATTTATGACAATAGCATTGTGAACCCATAGATCTACTGTGATACCATTTCCTCTGATGATGCTTTTGGTCGAATACTAACTTTTCTTCCTGTAATTTTGCTTTGTTTGTTTCTTTGACGTTGTAAAAACAGTGGGAGGTGCAGTGTTTAGGGTTGTCTTCTCACAGCAAGAAGGTCCTGGGTCCATCCCCCTTTTGAACAGGTGTCTTTCTGTGCGGAGTATACAAGTTCTGTCCACGTCTGCTTGGGTTTCCTCCGGATGCTCCCATTTCCTCCTACTGTCCAAAGGCTTGTGGTTTAGGGAGAGCGGTGTGAGTGTGTGTATCATTGTCTGTCTATGTGTTGCTCTGTGATTGGTTGACCTGTCCAGAGTAAACCCTGCCTTGTGTCTGCAGTCGCCTGGGTAACGGTTTGGACAGTGAGTGAACCATATACCGTAACACCATCGCTTCTTCCTCTATATTCAGAAAGTTAATAATGGCTTTATGCAAAACATGATTTCATTTCAGATGGCAAGCCAACACTTAAACATATCATTTCACACTTTTCTCATGAAAATGCCTCTTGGCTCCACTTCTGAAGTTTGACTCTTTAAATTTAAATTAGTTGGAAACCAATGCCTTTACATGTGAACATTTTTCGTACCATCATTCTTCCATCTTAAATGAAAAGTCCTTGTTGTTTGGGAGACTTTCCCTTGGTAGGCGTAATGATCAAGCTATAACTTTTTATTTTATAAAGTTGCTACCCTGAAGAATTGACCTTAGTGTGAGGATTTGTGCGAATCAATTAGAAACTGTACACTAATACAGTCAGCTCCATCGTTATTGGCATCCTGCTTAAAGATGGGTTAAAAAGTTCATGAAAATATCTTTGTGGTTAATTAGCTCAATTTCAGACTAAAATATGAGAAAAATTAAACCTTTAACTGAAGTAAATGTAGTGTCGTGGCTGCTGGTTCCACTATGGCCTAAATTTAAAGTGCTACATTGTCTTCGTCATTCATCAACATGTGGCGGATTAGAGAATATACAAATGGAAAAAAAAAGAAAAAATAAAGCAATAACTTTTCCCAGAGACATGAGTGGTGTTAATACGTGTGTCTGACAGGGTCGGTCTTCAGACCTTCTCGGATTAGCAGCAGGGTTCAGAGGTCCCCTGGTTGCATGTCGCCCTCACAAAGTAATTTAACAGAACACTGCTCCCTTGGCAAAGTCATTAGCCGTATCTGATATCGCTCTGTCTTGACTGCTCTGAGCACCAAAGACCTTCACCTTCATGGGCAGCATTGCAAACAGGAGCACAGGTATGACTGGTGTACTGGTTCAGCTCAGCAAACACCAAGTGCATCCAGGTCATATTTTCTTCAGTAGGTGTCTAGTGGAATCTCAAAATTACTCGTTTGTCCGATTTTGCAAACTAGCTAGGAGGTCACCCTGGAGGTTGTAGCTTTTTCATAAAGACTTTCTGAAGTTTTGTGCTCTGTAAATAAAGTTCCCAGATGTTGTCCTGTAAGACTGGTGTCCAGCACAGTGTGGCTCCTCAAATACTCATTAAACCTGGCAAAAAAACACGGACTGTCCTGGACCAGATATGGAGAACCTGTCCAAAAACACATTTTGTGAAAATGCCATGAGAAAGACAAGTGATCTACATAGAACACACTTTGGTCAATTCTGTACATTTCTGTACACAAAAAGAAATATTGTGCAAAAGTTATGGCACAATTTCTGTTTTATTTGTTTTTCTAATGTGTTGAAAATCAATAGCTAAACGGAGCAATTTTTCTGTGAATTTCTTTTCTGGCAGTTATTTTTCAACATATTATACATATATACATTTTGTATCTTTCTGTTTTATCTTGCAGAATTTTATATGAATATGGCATATGATGGAGGCGAGACATTAGGTCTTTTGAAAATGATCCTTCTTTAAAGTGTGGACAGCATTAATCAGATTGTCTGTCTGTAACTACGGGTGTTCAGCATATATATTAGCAGTATTGCACCCTGCAGATCTTTAAGATTACTCCGCGTTGTTCTGGGCAATGTTCATGCAGTAATTGAAAGATTTCTGCTTTGATGGCTTACAAACGTAAATGTAAAAAACATAAAACCTCCAGTTTAAACATTATTGAACATCACTGCCCTAGAGGATCTAACATTAAATGAGTCTGAATATCTAAGTGTCTTAGGATATGTCTGAATGACAAATTTACTTTTAATTGCCATAGCAATAAGACAATTAGGAAAGTAAGGAAAAAGTTTGACCTCTTGTATCGAAATAAAATGTGCTTTATAATACGCTATAGGAAAAGAACTGTAGAGGCAACTCTATTATCTATTTTGAAATGTAATTTGATGCAGAGGCATCTGCTAATAGCTTCAAACCCTTAGACTTAGTTTGTCACTCAGTTCTGAGATTCCTTACTGGTGACCCCTATAACACTCATCACTGTGTGAACAAGATGGCGGCCCTCTCTGGCTGCGCATCAGACTTCTGTTTATTTAAGGCATTTACTGGCTCTAAGCCATTTTAAATTTGTTCACTGGAAGTAACGTTCATTATCAAATTCACCCCAGTGACTAGATTACCCATCAGGTGCCTAGAGCTTTTACTGAAAGTGAGAAAATCTGATTTTAGCAAAATGGAATCAGAGTTTGATTATATCACCGCTGATTGAATATCTTCAGATTCAAACCACCTCTTGGAAACAAAATTAATTAATTAAAATAAATAAATAATTAAAAAAATAAATAATTATATATATATATATATATACACACAGTACAGCCAAAGGTTTGGACACACTGAAGGCATCAAAACTATGAATGAACACATGTGGAGTTATGTAATTAACAAAAAAAGGTGAAATAACTGAAAACACGTTTTATATTCTAGTTTCTTCAAAATAGCCCTTTGCTCTGATTACTGCTTTGCACACTTTTGGCATTCTCTCGATTCCACATGCCTGGTTCCCACTGTGAAGCATGGAGGAGGAGGTGAAGCATGGAGGAGGAGGTGTGATGGTGTGGGGGTGTTTTGCTGATGACACTGTTGGGGATTTATTCAAAACTGAAGGATCACTGAACCATCATGGCTACCACATTAGTTTCTAGCTATATTTGTGGTTAATTTGACTTCATTTCAACATTTTTTACTTGATCATCAAATCTTATTTTAGTTGATTTCGTTACAAAACATTTATCTGGTGCTTGACTCTTGCTTGGTAAAGTAAATGAGAATCAATGTTTTCTGGATATAAATAAACATTTTATAGTTTCACATTGACTTAATTGACTTCCTCTATTGGGAACCTTTTTAAAAACAAATGTTTTACCTTCATTATTTTTTGAACTAAGCTTGCAAATTTTAGTGCACAGTTTCTATTTATTTGTTGAAATTGATCATAATGAAACGTTTTTTACATTTCAGCATATCAGATTATTCATTTATTCATTTTCTAAGCTGTTTTGCTAACCAGAGCTGTTTTCTCTGTAGATAATATGCTTTTATTCTTATTCACATTGATCATCAGTGTGAGGAGCATCCTGTGCTGCTTTATTCCAGATCACTCCAGACTGAGTGACTTCGTGCTGGTATTTAACGGCCCCAGTGAGTGACAGGGCTTAGGGCTGCTGGTGTCTGTAGGCCATGGGCAGCCACAGCTGGTGCTGGGCTCGTTGAATGTCGATGCAGCTTGTATCCCCACGGGCGCCCGCTCTCACCACGGTCGTATGGCGAAAATTAGCATGTCCCGACAGTTATGAAATGTGCTGTTTGCACTGAGTCCACTGAGGTGGGCTCATGTTTATAGCAAAAGGTTTGTGTAGTTGCACGTTGCAGTGCCTCTAACATGTGTTACATTGGGTTTAGGAGGCGGCACCTTATGAATGTGGGAAATATAGTTTTCTATTATGCTGTTTGTGAAAGCAGGTTTAGGTACTGATGTCATGGAAATGTTCTTAAAAGTTTCTTTTTATACGGTCATGGTCAGTAAATTACATTTTAGTGCATAATTTCATTTTATTTGTAGAGTTAATATACTGATAAACGTAAAAGGCCACATTTTATGTTTTCCAAATATGCTTTCAGTAAATAAATAATAATAATTTTCGGCCCCACTTTATATTAAGTGTCTCTAATTACTGTGTAGTTACACATTAACAATGCATGTAACTACAGTGTAA